>LJZU01000150.1:0-40766 GCA_001513805.1 Davidsoniella virescens
CTCTCTCTTCCCCCCCGCCCCCCCTTTCGCTCACCAACCGTGTACCATATCAAGAAATCTAGAACTTCTCTCGTGCCTCAGTTACAGTGCAGTACAGTTCCCGTACGACCGACACTCACTGGCACGAAAACGGATATACACACAACCAAAGAACAAAGGGATGGGATGGCGAAGTACATAAGTCAAAACGTGAAGGCATAATCGAGATTAAACCACCAAACCCGGCATATTTTTGTCTTCTCGATCTTCTCTAAACCTTTTTTGCATGGGCCTATTCGCTTCCCGCCTCTGATTTTCCTCTCATCCGCTGTCAAGTCAACAAGAAAAAGAGAAGAAAAATACTAACGAAAATAAAAACAAGCACCGATTTATTTCAAAGAAGAAAAGGCACAGACCTTATACACTTGTACCTTTACAACTCGAAGAAAGCGCACTATTGTGACCTGTTTATCCCTCTCAGCTACACTAACTACTAGCCGTCAACACTATATAAATACAGATGTCCATTATACGTATACGTTGTCGCAATATTCTTCACTGCCACTTCTAATTAGAGAACTGCAATACATGTCGATATACATATATATAGATACTATAAAAACATAGCTTTACCATTAACCATTGCTATCGCCACTATCACCACTACTGCTACATTCCCAAACCGTCGCTTGCCCGCTTGGTATAGATGCACTGTAACGATATAGTCTCCGTAATCATAGAAACCTACGCACAACCACGGTTGATTTCTGTCAATATTCGTTCAGTAATGGTTCCCATTGTGTCTGCAACCTGCCACTACAACTGACTAGAGAAGAACGAACAGAAAGAGACTCGCTAGGTTAACTCATCCCCACCTAGAGATAAAGTCTGTAGTCTATTACAAGTTCATGAAGCAAGTCAACTAAATACCAACTGAGATTCATTAGTTAGTATCATGTAGACTTTGGCGTTTTAATAAGATACAACCGCTTAACTTCGCCACCAGCTCGGAATCAATTCTATGTTTTCTTCTTCTTTGTTTGTAAACTACTAACTCTAAGTAATTATTAAGTAATTCCATTCTATGCTTCACTTTTTGTCTGTTAACAATAAAACCATGACATCCACCTTTCCGAGTTCTCCAGTTTCTATTACCTCACTAGATACGACCCTAGCGCGCCCATCTCGGCCCTAGCTAATTTCATAGTTCCTCTTTGATTTAGTAGACAAAAGAAGGAAAAAAGGTACGGTAACTAAACAACTTATCGTTTACTACAGTAAGGGATGTTGTTAGTTGTTGAACAATTAGCTCTGTCGTTTTTTCCACTTCTAGCATGTGTTCACGGGATAAAAGGATGATACAGATTTGATATTGATCATACGTCTGTCAATTAATTTCTATATTCAAGGATTATAAAGGTTCTTACAATTCCATTTTTTGATTTTCTGGCCCATTATATTTCCAAAAGGTCAATTTTAAACTCACGAATGCTAAAATACCACGTAAGAGGTTGAAGATGTATACATACATATATATGAAGCTTAGTCATGGTCAATATATGTATACACGGTTGTTATATTGTTACTTATAGTTAGATGATTTAACCTTAGGGATTCGGCGCTTCTATATATGACATGCATATTATTACCAAATATTCCAGCCTTTAATAATACTACAACTACTACTCCACCACATCATTCTCCACTTCGCAATCTCCCATTTATAAGCTCCGCCCATACCACACAACATAGCCTTAAACAAACGAAAATGTACTTTGGACATAGATAGCAAGGCAACGTATGTGTATATTCATACACTCATATCGTGTTGATGTCATGCTATAATTACCTTCATGTTTTCACAATATCGCAGTTTATAAGAATCAAGTTACAAAACGATCTCATTTCCTTCCATATGCTGCGTGTATGTCCCTGCATTAGCATATCTTGCATAAGCCTTCCCCCGTTTGTTTTTGTTATTGATCATCAGTCTGTCATCATATTGGAAAAAAAAACTTTTCTAGATCTTCTTTCGTGTCATTTTTTGAATCATGTGAGGCTATCATGACTTCTTACATTCTACTAGATTGAAACGTAGATATATAGTTTTGTTAACCCTAATTCCTTCCTTCCTGCAACCTCCGTATCCGTTATCCCATCTTCTTTTATATTTACAGCTCGAATCTAAACAAATCATAACTTGTTGAATATTCTCACACATTTTCATTCTTTGACCAGCCCGAAGTCTGGCAATGGTTGCTGCATGACTGATTTATATGGCGCTTGCGCATATGCGGCTGTGCTGAAGTTGAACCCGTACCTGTTCCGTTAATGACCGGCCCTGGGCCGTCTGGTGGCATTGTCGATACTGATATTGTAGTTTCGTCATCCGAGGGCCGGACATGCTGGCCAGCAAACGGAGTGCCATCATTGGTAGTATCAAAGGATGGTGCGTGAGTTGGTGCATTTGATCCATCGGTAGATAGCATAAGACCTTGATCTATACTCTTACTAATACCGTTGTCACTGAGCCCTTGTAGCTCTGGCTGTAGTGTATACGAGTGAATGCCATAAGCGTGAAGACATTCGCTAACTGTCTTAGCTTTGGTCATGAACTCAGAGATTGAAATATCTGACACTACGAGATGAACTGAGGCGACAGCTTTGTTTTGTTCGATACGCCAGACATGAAGGTCGTGAACAGATACGACTCCGGGTATCTATGTTACAAGTCAGCGATTAAATCATACCTCAAAGCTCGTAGTTGGCGTAATCTTACCTGTCCAAGGTCATGTTTGATATCGTCCATGTTTGTGCCGTCTGGTGCTGTTTCAAGCAATATCTTTCCGCTATTCCACGTTATTTTGGTAGCTGTTGCCATGATAACGATTGCGATGAATAGTCCCACCGCTGGGTCAACATAGAATCGTTTCGGATCATCGAGCTTCCAAATCACGGCACCGGATATGATGACACCGATATTGTTGACCGCGTCGCCGATAACGTGGATGAAAACACTGAGCATACCGAGATCGTGGGAATGGCCATTTTTCTGCTTAGTATTGATATGGCGGTGGGAGTCATGAGTTACAACCTAGGAACTAATTGTTAGCTTGCACATTCGCCTCCAAATATGCCCCAAGCACTTCAGTTCACCTACTGATTCAATCTCATCAGAAATGGATCCAGCCATCAAGTCTGCTTGGCAGTCATTACCATCTCCATCATCGTTGTGATCTGGACCGTTCACGTTAAAACATGTCAATTACGATAAGAGCAAGTTGGCCTACCATGTAAGAATGACATCACCAAGATGTTAAGTCCTAGGCCTACGGAGCCTACAATCAGGACAAGCTTGGGGTTTTTAATTTCTAAGTTGTGTTAGTCCTGATAGCACCGATACTGGTCTTATAGATCGACACACCCTCGATAGAAACAAAGCGTTCTATTGCTTGAAGAAAGATGCTGATGCCCAGAGCAAACAGAAAAGCACCATTGAAAAAAGCACCGAGGAGCTCAGCACGTCTCCAGCCGAAGGAGAAGCTGGACGGAACTTTTTCAGCGTCGGCCATCTGAATTAAGACATTAATTGGAAGATCCAAAGTTACATTCAACATGACACTAGCTTGCTCACCTCTAGCGCAACAAGAGCTACAACAAAACTGATGACATCATTGAGCTAGCTTAAGTTAGTTTCATACCAATGCGGTATCTGTTATAAAGATAGATAGCCTACATAGTGAAATGCATCGGCAATAAGAGCCAATGAGCGTGTACGGAACCCGACTATGATGCTGTTTAGTAATCGAGTTTATCATCTCAGTTGGTAGATCCTGATGCTCTCTCTTACCGATGATTTCTGCGATGAAGAACGAAAATGATATGGCGATGGTGAAACGAAGCTTCCATCTCTTCATATTACGCGAGGCTTTTTCATTATCTTGGCTGTCGTTGCGAGAATGAGAGTGGAAGTGGACCATTTTGTTTGATATCAAAGGCAGAAATGGCGATAGGATACGGCTAGGTGGCGGGGGACTGTCTCTTGGCGACGCTTCATAAGTTATTTGTCAGTGTTATGATATATAGAAAGTAATGCTTCGGATATGTTGCAAACGGCGCACCGAGACAAAGACGTTTATCTAAGAACACCAAGATATAGTGTTGATTCTTGGGTCGAAGAGTGTCCCAGAACAAAGGGACTGGGACTTTGGGAAATTTAGAGATAGAAGTGAAGGTAAGAAATAGTTTCTTATCGCTTGTTTTTGTATCGTGATACAAGTTTGATGGTGTCCGTTTCACACAGGGACTGTGTTGGTAGGGGGAAGAATCGTGGCTATAAAGCTAGAAGATGGTGTAGATAGAGAGTTGGGAGCGGGTGTGTGACATATTTAAGTGGATGTAACAAGACGTCAACACTTTGTAGAGAAGGAAGGAGCCTGAAGATAGCGAATATGAAAGAAGAGTAGGAAGCTGTGATTTATAATATTTTTTCTGCCTAAAAGTGAAGTTCTAATTAGGCAGTTTCGATATAATGCTGTTGACTTTGACATCTTATATAGAATAGATTTATATGTACTATCAATGTTGAAATATTCTGTACGAAGCCGCGAATCCCACTATACGAATTACCTCTTACATAAAAGGATAGGTCAGTGTACTGATATCATACTTTGTCTATAATCTGAGAGCTAACGTATAGTAAGAATCGGCGTTCATCACGGGCCAAGTGGCATTCAAGCATCATGCAAGTCAGTTGCCAACATGGCTCTGATGCGATATTCATCACTAACAAACTATTAGGACAGCATTCAACGGGAGCAAAGATACTGCTGCGTTATTATGTAGAGCTCTATCATCAATGATACATTGGGTCTATCATGTAACAGCTCTAGCGCCTCCATAGTGACGCCGCATTCGTTTAGCAGGTCTCGCTGGATTGGGCCAGGCGGAACTTGTGCCATGCCAAATAACGCCCAACGAACGTTTCAGTTTTCATAGGTTGTCAGTAGATATTGCATACGATCGGATTGTTTGCCCCTATCCGCATTATCCAGTGACATATCGATATCTAACCAAGTCAGCGGCTTATTCAGTCTGTCAAAAATTTAAGTTCTAGTTCTGGTATCAACATAAAGGGTTGTCTACGAGGCCGCGTTTTACACATTGGGCTTAGCTCAGGACCTTCCGTCCAAAACGAAATCCTATAAACGGCAGCTTTAGACTATCAACGGCAAATTTATCTGATGCTTAGAAGCCCGAAACGCGACTTTCCTAACTGGATAGAAGTGTCTAAAACGCAGATTACGCAACGCAGCGACTCACTAAATGGAGACATATCGATTAAGAAGCTAGTAAGCTATGTTGAAGATCCATGTCTTCACATATTGTTAAAACTAACTATACAGCGATGTCGCTATCTGAGTTCTGAGGTATGTATTAAGTGAAGTTCTATCAAGCCTAACTAACATTACATTTAAGGAATAGCTAGCTATCCATCATGTACGATTAATTCAGTCGGCTTCTGGGCTATCTCTTGTGTGCCGTTATCCGTTTGACAGTGATACGATGCAATGACGGAATACACAGCGCGGTGTAAATGCACAAAGCAAACGGGACCATCAAGGTATATTTTCATCAAAGAAAGGGAAGAAACTCCAATAAAACAAAAATGAACCGTAAACCTTGTCTGGGCCTGATCCGAGTTCTAGAAAACTTGGTGTTGAAGTAAAGTTCACCATTTTGAGATGTTGGGGTTTAGGTAGGGTTAATTACCAATATTTGTACACATTCGACAAAGTGGGCCTACTGAGCCTTAGAAAGTAGGCGGTGAATACTGCACCTAATTCTGCCGTCCACATCGATTCTACAAAACAATTGAAGCACTCTAAACTATTGGTAAACAGAAAAGAAAGATCAAGCTTCAAGCCTACACCCTAAGAATCAACAATGAAAATTGCATTGCTAGATGAAGAACCTGTTTTTGAGTGAGCTTGACGGGGCTTTTTGGGCTTTCATTCGAGTTGTGAGCTAATTGACGCCCTGAGCGTTCCTAATTCCTTTATTTCGATATTACTCGTTTACATATAAAGCTCTAGCTTCAAGAGTGGCCTTGCTTATCGCTACATTGAAGAGCATTGCATCGCCTAGCATCGTATACGTCAATCCAGCAAGCTAGCCCGTCAGCTTAGTCGTCAAAACGTATACTATGAGCCGCAATCTGCCGCGACGGCAATTAGCCAGCCACCTGCGCCAGGCTAGCAAAAGCAGTGCCGATCGATCGCCGCTTGGCCGCCACCGTGCTAGATCACCTGAGTCAAGTACATCGACTGCCGCCTACTCGGCTGGAGGACGGGCTAGGCTTCTAGTTCGACGCTGTACTGTGACGGTCAACGAGGGTTATACGCCAGATGAGGTACTGCTTAACTTTGACCTGGTGGGAGGCGACATCAAGCCGGGCCAGCTCATGTCGATGACAGTCATCATGGAGAAGGACAAGGCCGGAGCTATCAGTGGTGTCGGTGCTAATAACGGTGGTAATAGCACCATCGATGATACTCATACCCAGCGGGGTGACAGAATGGGCTATGATGGCTCAGTGGGAGGTGCCGCAGGCATACCGGGTCTTTCAGAGACGGAGGTTTACGGCAAGCGGTACATTTTCGTTGCAAAAGAAATGTCGCGCGAACTCAAGATTCGTCACCCCCAAATGGAAGTTTATGTTGTGAAACATATTGCAGATAACTTCGGCATGAAAAAGGGTACTTCTGTAGTGCTTTCGACTGTAAGTTTATCATTCTAGGCCTAGTAACCGTGCACAAACCATACTAGCTCCCTATGCAAGACGGATGTTCCAATGGCTACCTGCTCCGTCAATGCTGTATAGGTGACACATGCTGATGCTGTTATAAATCGCTGTAGGTTGACTCTTCGAACCCCATTGTTGAAGCCAACTATGTGGAACTCTCCTTTCGCGATCAATATCTGTCGCGGTCCGACATGTGGCGCATGGCCGTCGATGAGCTCACAGAGCGTACGGTTTATCGCGGCCAGTCGATCCTATTTATGGGCACCATCAAGGCGACAGTAACATCTATTTTCGTGGACAAAGAAAAGGTGCATTCAGCCTTCTTCACCCGCAATACGCGGCCAGTCTTTCGAAGTGAGAGCGCGAGATACGTCCTCTTTATCCAGATGGCTCGTGAGATGTGGGACTTTGACTCTGAAGGGTCCGGCGAAATCATGTTCAACAAGGTGGTCAACGGCTTCCTACCGGCTTTGTTCAAGAAGTGGGCTTTGTTAAAGGCGCACCATCGTGTGACAATCGTGCTGTTTGCTCGTGTAGAGTACGACTTTGGCCTTTCTGCCCAGTTTGTATCCGAAGAATTGGACGGTTACTATACAGGCGTCCAGCCCTCCGGAGAACGACGGCCATACAAGGACTTCTATCGTGTCGTAGTCAGTGAAATGGCCAGTGGTGAATGGACGCTGATTCTTCATCAACTGAAAAAGGAGTTCAACTTTTTCCGTCGTGACATCAGCACGCATCACTTATACGCACCTGGCGTCCTATCACCATTTCCATCTGTAGAGGATGAAAGAGCTGCCCTTAGTCAGATCAAAGCAGAGTCTTCATTAGCCATGTATGGAAACTTTTTGGAAGCCATTAGCATGGCGTCGTCCCAGTTCTCTGATAACTACATGGACTGCGATCTTAACCATACTGGTGTTTCTCTGGTCATCATTAGTCCGGGCTCTGGTATATTCGAAGTTGAATACGAAACACTACGCCGAGTGACGGAGAGTCTGGTAGGAAATGCCATGGGCATCGACTTGGTCTGTATGCCCAAACTACCGCTTCATTCGGTGCCTTTATTCCAGTACCGTACACGCCAGCTCATGGAAAACGGCAAAGAGCGCTGGATTCGGAGCAGAGAAAGTACCCCACGAGGCACTACTTCGATAGCAGGCAGCTATGTATCGACCGCTGAGTCCATATCGCCATCCAAGACTGTGACAGTTGGCAGCAGCCACATGCAACGCAACGATTCATTCATCTCAGCCAATGCCGCAGCTATGGCAGAGGAATGGAGTTATGCTGTACCACAGTGGCTGCATGTAGCCTTTTGGACTGGCACATCGGAGGAAGCTCTGTCTTACCAGGGTATCGTGTTAGCCGTTTCCGGGTCTCATGAAGCCGGTGACAACGACAAGCAAAAATCCAACAGCAACATCGATCGTGATTTTGTTATCCGCTGTCGCATGTACGGCCTGCAGATGCGTAGTGTGCTTGAAACCAACGAGATCAGCACTACTCCGCTACTCAAGGACCCGGCGTTTTCAAGCTTGATCACGGATGGCAGCCTGACAGGAAAACCCGCACGTACGCAGCAGCGTAGTGACAATGGTCGGATTCATGTGCCCGAGCTGAAGCCGGTCAACATGCTCAACCAATACCTGATGGGCATGAGCGCGTTCCGAATGGACAAGCCTCCACCTGCAAGTGCGGCGAACCGTAAAACTGCCGACTATAAGCGAGGCTTTGCGCGGCTGTTAGAGTATGATAATGCGCGGGCTAAGCTTCCTGCCCGTCGATCCCACTCAGCTATCGGGTCGCGTCGTGAGGATGACTTTGGGCGCCGAGGACATAGCGATTCGTTTAGTACCTATGGCACATCGTTTTCCGAGAACCCGCAATCAGGGAAGAGCTCGAGCCTCGGGCAGTCGGCACGAAAGCCGTCCATCAATCTTAGTGACCGTGACCGTGACCGTGACCTTGATAAGTCGGGCCGGCGCCGTGGCAGTGGTCATCACAGTGGGAACAATGGGACGTCTCGACGCAGCGATTTTGGCAGCCAGGGAATAACGGAAATCCCAGTGTCAACTTCTACACAGCCTGTTGCATCAGAGGCAGCCGCCCTCACATCAAAGATGCTAAACTCCAAGGCCCCTAAGTTCATGCGGAATATCAGCTTGGGCCAGCATGGATTCGGCATGTCGGCACCAAAGGCTGCGCTTTCTAAACCGATTCTGGATCCTATCACAATTTCACTCAGCCAGGGTTCAAAAGCTCATGAATTTACCAAGCCATCAAGCAATCCTAGCAAGACCTTAGTTCGACCTTCGCCACCACTATCAGTAGTGTCACGATCATCATCAGCCTACCAAGAGACCTCGGCGTTGATTGGAGCCACTCCATCCACGCCTAGCATCCCAATTCTTGGGCGCAATGTTGGCTCAGTGACTTCACTGCAGCAGCTCCACGCCGACTCTCTTGCCATGACGCCCAAGGCATCAAACATGCAAATGCAGAGTAGGCGCGCACGAGAACCCGCAGCTGAAGATCCAGAGGTGGCCTTTTCCAAGATCCTGTCCAGCGCGAACACTGGAACACGTCCATACAAACTACGCATGGGCGAGATGACCAATATGCAACATGGAAGTGGTAACTTGCTATCTCAAGATACGGGCTCGTCCCCTACGACCTACGGTGGAAACCAGCCGGGCTCACTTTCTCGACACAAGAACTCTGCTGCTGTTTCACCATGGCTTACGATGCTGAATCCATCGAACCCGGATCTCTCCAAAATCGACGACGCGATGCAGTACCGCACCTGGCAGCACGTGTTCCCACATACTTCACGAATGCGCGTGATGAAGTGGAAAGCGCTTTGCTGTCCAGCTGCTGTCCCATTGACTACTGAGTACTTCCCGGCTGAAAAGGAGTTCTACACAGACTGGCAGTGTACACCATACACGATCGAGCAAAACGCCGATGATGACTTTTCTCCCGAAGACTCCAAATCACGCGAAGAGTTTTTGCGTGAGCTGATCTCATTACGTTTTGCACATGGTTTCCAGGTTGTGGTTGGCCCTGCAGTTGCAAAGGCATTTGGACAGACAACACTAAAAGTTGGTGATGTATTTGGGCGCGATAGCCAGGTCGAGGATGGGACGAGTATATTCATGTGCTCAGGAAACACAATCCATCAGTTATCATGCTCCAACGGCACGGAAATTGAGGTTAATATATACACACGCAAAGTTGACTCGACCGTATATTCATCGTCGATGCCAAGTGTGTACAGGCCAGCAATCCGGACTCTGCTGGACGAATCATATAAGAGCCAGAAGATGAATCTCATCCGCCACCGTCAAGACATTAACTGGAATCAAGTTGATTCGTTCCTTGCTGGACAGACCGAGCTTCGCGCTCTTCAACTATGGCGAGCCCGTTTCGTACTAATCCCTGTGACGAGCCGCAGCGTTCCACCATCCGGCCGTTCACAAGATGGCTTCAACTCGGAAGAACTTCGTCTAGAAGGAATCAAGAGACTGGCGCAGTCTTGGCAGCGGTATAGATTTGTGGCGCCATCTGAGCGGCAGTATGTGCCCATGGGTACTTCCCGCAGACGCCGCGATCCGAACCCGTTGGATATCATGTACAAAACGGAGGATCCCTCAGTGGTCATTAGTAAAGAGTATGACACGTTGCTTCTCATGGAAGGCTCAGATGGGCCTCGACGTGGCCAACCAGTGTCTGGCCGAGATGGATTTCGCAAGACTTCGCTTGACCGTGCGACTCTAGCTGAAGCAATTCAGCAGCCAGTCGAGCTTGGCGGCGTTCGTATGCATGACCGCAAGTGGCATTTCCGTACACATAAGTACTCCTTCATTGGATCTGATATGACGACCTGGCTACTAGATAACTTCCAAGATCTCGAAAGTCGTGAAGAGGCCGAGGCCTTTGCCAATACTAGGCTCATGGTATCAGATACAAACAAGGACAAGGGACTATTTTTACACGTGAAAAAGCGGCATCCATTCCGCGATGGTCAGTACTTTTACCAGATCGCCGAAGAGTTTGCGAAGCCGGCATCGCCACAGCCAGGCTGGTTCAATCCACGCCGCGGCAAAGATAAGGAGCGTGAACAAGCCTCAGTGCCCCCAACACCGTTACTAGACGCCATTGGCATGCACCGCGAGTCATCGTCAACTAGCAACAACAACCAGTCGGTACAAGACACCTCACCGCCAATAGGATCTTCGTCAACGGCCACGCCCAACTATATGGCATCTTCGACAGCCACGTTCCCAGGTAGACGTAACCAGAAAGGCAAGAACACAAAGGTCCCCAAACCGGTTGTTCTGCTCAGTAAGGTGATGAAGTACGATGTTGATCATCGCAAACGGTCATACCGCCCAGAACGCATCAACCTACATTATGACCGATTGCATAACCCAGACAATTGCTACCATATCCGTATTGATTGGCTGAACACTACCGCCAAGCTGATTGAGGATGCCATAGATGGCTGGGCACGAGAAGCCGCAAACTATGGGCTGCGGCTCGTAGAGGTCCCAATCAACGAAGCAAGCGCAATTCCAGAGCAAAACCCGTTCCGCAGACCGTACCGTATCTTCTTAGAGTGGCACCCGAGATCCTGCATGATGTCTTCTCTGTCGATACTAGACGATTCTAGCGCAGATTCAGAGTCATCGTTGGCAGAGTCGAGCGATGATGAGGCACGCCCAGCTATGCGATCACTCCAAAACAGCTGCACATCGCGGCTTCAGGCACCGGATAGTCCGGACAAGTTCAACTTCCATCTTGAGATTCTCAAACATTTCGACTTTGTACTAGATGTGGAAGCAGCTTCAAATTTCCCTGCGTCTGTCGATGTGCGCTACTCATGGGGAAGCCCCGACTATCAGTTCTCGCAGTACATTCACCGCTCGGGCTACGTATTGGCACAAATAATGGACGACGGCTCCATCCTCATCGCCGAGAACCATCTGTTCTCTAACCGTGGAGCTACCAAGGAGAAGGCACTAGCTGCTGAAAGGGATCGCATTTCTAATCTTGGTGGCATACCCCCTCATATGACAGCGTCGCCACAAAACGCGATGGACTCGCCACGCCTCAAGCCAACTTTCCGAAATTCGCCCGCTTTGAAGCCACTTCTAGCTACAGCCGGAATCACTAATAGTGGCGAGCAACAACAGCCATGCAACTGCGAAGGCTCTAACACGGCAACAGCAGCTAAACAGAGCATGTTTGACTGTATCATGGAAAGGATGATTGCGTTGTGTGAAGATGGCGAAGCATTAGAGAACTTTTATTACGTGATAGAGCGGGATCATCTCAGTCAGACTCCGTCACTCATGCAGCCTTATGATGGACAAGAGAGCCGACAAAGCACTAATCTTGGTGCCTATGGAGCTTATGACGGCCGAGAAGCACAAGATGCCGTCAAAGCGGTACCGGATGCCAACATCCCATCGCTTGGCCTGCCGCCTGCAGTGCTGGATCTATCCGATCTTGGAAGAGCTGGTAGCAGCTCCACACGCGGTAGTAGTGGAATTGGAGCTCAATTAAGCCCTGCAGGAAGCGCTGGCTTGAGTCCTGCGCCTAGCATGAAAACCACAAACAGTGGTAGCCAGGGCCAAACACAAGGACAGAGCCCTGCCAGACTAAGTGGTACGACGACAGCCATGGCACTAGGCATGGGGTTGTTACGCAGAGGAAGTGTACAAATGGAGCCGAAGAACAGCGGAGGAAGCAATACTTGAGTGTATCTGTAAAGAAAATGTATAAAATTGTCTATCGCAGTTGCGCATCATATCGACTCAATTTAGTAATGTAACATCAATAGTATACTAATACATCCTTGTGGAACATAATTTTGTTAATAGGGAAGCTGCACTGTAGAGTAGAGCATATCTGGTGCCAATATGCAGCAGGCCATTAAATGGCACCACTTTAAGTGGGCTAACATTGACACCGTGTCACACCTGGTAAGAAAAAAAAAACTCCTAAATTGCGCAGCTGGATAGTAAAGTAAGATATGTATGATCCAACATTCTTGTTTTATTTTCTATCTGCTAAATTCAAAGCAGCATCATAAAACGACTATCTCACATGTCGCAGCATGAGATAACCGAGATACCCCACTTATCTTTGTATCTTTCATATTCCTTTTTCTTTCTCCTGGGCTATCGTCATCGGTTTCTAGCCTCGTGCTTCCTTAGTTGAGCACACCTCCGCTCTAGCTGCCTATTAACCCTAAACGAGCTCCCACTATAACCCTCCTACAAACACAAAGAAAAATACGCCCAGATCAGGTGTACCAGAATCAACACTTCCGTAAACAATAAGCACCGATCAAAACCAGCACTCTTCTTTGACAAAGAAATCTTACTAAGACTAGTACCAAATGCTGTCGGCTAGACTCATGTTATCCAATAGCAGCGGGTTCAAGATTGCCACATATTGGTATGATAGGTATGCGGCACCTGAGCTGCCACACCTCTTCACTTTTTAGGTCACTTCTAAAGGCCTCCTACCCCAAGTTACCTACTTCTCACCTTGAACCATGGAGATCATATGCGACTATCGCAGAAGCCTTGACCTCCCAGAACTCTAAACCAAGACTAGCTTCCGCCGTCGATGGTTCCATGTCTCCCCCATCATCATCATCATCATCATCTCGCCCCCGCAAGAGGCAAAGGACTGCGAAGTCTGGATCTCAACCCAGCCCCTATAGTCCCGTATTAAATAAGCCACCGCCGCCGAGTCCCCGCAAGATGACTCGCTTCGTGCCATCTGACGAGCAGCACCGCATCGTCGAGAAATCCCGCACTCACAATGTACTTGTCTCTGCCCGGCCAGGCTCCGGCAAGACGGCTACGGCCGAGGCTCTAGTCGCAGATGTTGCCGCCTCCGGCCAGCATGTGGCTATCCTAACCTACTCTCGCCGACTTGCTATGGAGACCAAGACGCGGCTAAACAAGTATCAGAACACGGCCCGCGTGCTCACCTTCCATGCTATGGCCTGCGCCCTCTTTGGCCTCAACATACATACTGACAGCCAGCTGATCAGGCAGATGGAGCGTCTTAATCTCCCCAATGAGCAGCCTCCGGTCTGGACCGGAGTGCCGTTCGATGTCGTCGTGCTAGATGAGTTCCAGGACTGCACGCCGCTGCTATTCTGGCTGGTATGTCTCTTTCTGCGCGCCAACCAAGCGGCTCGAAAAGGTCGGGCTGCCCGTTTGGTAGTCCTGGGAGATGAGAGACAGGCCATCTACGGCTTTCGTGGTGCCGACGCTCGCTATCTCACTCTAGCGCCTAGTCTTCTCGAGCCGCTGGCACCCGAATATCCGTGGGTCACTGAGAATCTCAGCAAGAGTTTCCGTCTTTCTCATGAAACGGTTAACCATATCAACCACGCCTGGCTGGCCGGCGATAAATATATCGTGGGCTCCAAGTCTGGACCGGTGCCTATCTTCCTCAATGCAAACACATTAAACCCAAGACCGCTGGCGATCCATCTGCTCCGGTTTATCAAAAAGTACGGTGCGGCAAACACGGCAATCTTGGCGCCAAATCTCCGGAACAACATCAGTATATCCGGACTAGTCAATACACTCGCAGAAGAATTTGGCGTGCCAGTGGCAGTTGCCATCAGCGATGAGTCATCTCTAGACGAACGGGTCATCGAAGGCAAGCTCTCGGCATCGACGATACACCAGTTCAAAGGCAGTGAGCGAGATCTCATCATTCTACTAAATATCAGCGACAACTCTTACTTCTCTTACAGTGGTCGTGATCTGCCAGACGACCGTTGTTCGAATCAGATGTTTGTAGCCCTAACCCGCGCTAAGGAGCAACTAGTCATTGTCAACAGCGCCAAGCATCAGCTAGTGCCATTTTTAGATCCTGAGGCAGTACAAGATACATCCTTATCAGATAGGACATATGATCTCAAGGCCATGAATGCCGACTTGTTGCCTGGTCCCAAGGCTGGCCGACCACCAAATATCGGCTTACATCTGCCCGTCGATTCCGCCGTGACCGACATAGTGCGCCACATCGCCGATGATCAAGCACAGCGTATCATCGACCAGTATCTACACATCGAGTATCTCGAGCCGGAACTTCCCGAAGAAGAGCAAATCGATCTTCCCGTCGTCGTAGAGTCAAAATGGGCTATCATAACCCCCAAGCCGCTTATCCCCGGCGACAAAGATATGCCAAAGGAGCTATTAGAAGATGGAAAGGTCCCCTTCTATCCTCAGGATGACTGGAGCTTCCACGAGGCAGTCAGCGATCTCAACGGCCTCGTCGTAGTTGCCGCTTGCGAGCACCTGATGCTTAATACTTTGACTACACTTTTCCTTGACGACCCTGGGGCTCCTGAAAAGCTGACGCCGCCACACGAACTACGCCAGATGGGCGTTGAGCTGACCAAAGAAGATGTGGCCTGGCTATGCCGTACAACTTGCGAATACGAATCCAAGGTCTCGACCTTCCGCACACGGTTCCTACAGATGCGCGAACATCCCTACGATTGGATTCCTCCAGAAGACTTGATGACTGCGCGAGAACGACTCAAGTCCGAGTTGGAAGCCTCGCAATATACCGGCCTCTTTGGGTTCGAGGTTGATATGACGGAGAAGGAATATGAGGTCGACAAGTCTCATATGCAAATCAATGCCCGCGCTGATATCGTCGGTGTCGACACGCGGAATCTTCCTCCGCACATCCGACAACAAATCGGGCTTGGAGCCGCTATCAAAAAGAGAAAGACAACTCGAAAACTGTATAATACTACCACAAATCCGCTGGCCGGCTGGTTCGAGAATAGCCCAAGGTGTCTATGGGAAGTCAAGTTCGTGGCCACTCTGTCCAACGAGCATATTCTGCAAACGGCGATATACGCATACTTGCACTACCGAAAGTCGCTCAAATTTCCGGATGACGTCATCCTGTACAACGTCCGTACCGGCCAAAAAATCAAGATATCGCCCAAATGTCCAGCGCCGCCGCCATCATCACAATCGTCCGTACGGTCATCACAAGGGTCAATACCAACATCATCACAATCATCAGTAGAAGCGTTCGGTCCAAATAGCTATCTGAGCACTCCGCCGGCTACTCCCGAGAAACGTCTATCGGATAGCCGACATGGTAGTCAACCGCACAACAAGATTGCCGACCCTATAGCGTCTTATACTCCATATACCGGCGACTGCCTCGCCGCTTTCATGGAAGAGATTATCCGTCTGAAATACACGAACCTCGAAACCGTAACGAGCGACGAATTCATCATGAAAAATCTGATGACTCGCGAAGAAGTTGTTTCCATTACCGCTAATCCTGGATATGGCCTAATAAAGAGACCATCAACGCCATCGATGTCACCCCCTTCACCATCATTATTGAGAAAGCGCTCTCGTGATGTGAAAGGAGGCTCTAAAGGCGCTAGAAGTAGCCATGTCGATGACTCTTTGGCAGATTGGTGTACTCTAGAGGGAATAACGCATGAAGATCTTTATGGGTTTGACGATGATTTGGACGATTTTTAGTTTGTAAGATAATCGAAGCATAATCGAATTATCAGAATGAAAATTCATCAAGATATCATAACCTGACATATATCAATTTTTTGAAGAGATGAGATAGATTATGGTCTAATGTGCTTTTATTTTGGTGGCCGTGTATGCGATGGCAATTACACATAATTTCGCCAGTTAGTAAAAATAATATATGAAACAACGACACCAAGTAACCCTGATAACCCTTGATATAATAACATGCTAATTCTTCCCTTGAACTTCTTCCATGCCGTTCTAGCTATAAACTAGGCGGAAAACAATGAAAAAGCGTTGCAACGCCGAGTTAAAAAAGAAAAAAAACCTAAAAGATGTGAAGCAAAGAGAGAATGCTACAGGAGAGGGAATATGTGTGGTATATGATACATGAAGTTTTTTAAAAAAGGGGAGTAACAGAAGACAAAGAACAAAAAGAAAGAAGATTTAACATAATAGAACCTTTTAGAACCAATCTGCAGCTCCCATGTCCGCCTCTGGTTCCGTTGGTTCTGGCTCTGGCAACGGATTCTTACGCGGTCGGCCTCTAGGTCTCGGCGGTTTCGAATTTGACCTTGCGCGCTTTTTACGTCCACCACCACCTGGTGTTCCAGCGCCTTTACGTTTCCGACCACGTCCATCGGGACCAGCGAAGCCCATGGTAGCATTAAAGAAGTCATCTTCACCACCACCGCCGCCACCACCACCACCACCATCATCGTCGCTAGGTGTTGAAGGACCACCGGCACCGCCACTTCCGCCGACACTTCCGTTACCGTCTTCGCCCATCTCTTCGTCAGAGTCGGGTACTTTGAAGTCGCTATCAATGTTCATGAGGTCGACAAAGGCTCGAAGTTTGCGGAGTTGGGTTTGTTGGGAGGTGAAAACGAAGGACATGCTGGAAAGTTCTTCCCAGGCTTTGTCGCCCGTCACACCTTGGGCTTTTATGGGCGCCTTGCTCAGGTCTTTAGCGAGTGTCTTGATCTTGTTTTCGCGTCGGTTGAGACCGAGGTTGTGGAGGCGGCGGAGGTAGGTGCGTGATTCCCACATGGCTGTGAATATGCATGCGGCCGCAGCTAATTGCTTCAGGCGCTTATCATCGACGTCAAGCTCTATGTCCGCTGCTGGCACTACTGGTGTAGGCTCGGATTTCTTCAAGGTTTCCAAGGGATCAACGGTGAGTTTACCATCCAGAGCCATCTCTATGAAATCGAAAGACGATCCAGCGGAGGCATTAGAAGTAGATGGGGCATCCTTGTTTGCGCCCTTAAGTGAAGCCTCAACACGGGGAGTAAAGACTTCAGCTTCGATAGCCTGCGCGATAGGAGCACCTGTAGTTGTGACGATCTTTTCGAGAAAGTTGACTGTAGCCATTACTTCGCCAACAGTGACGTACTCAAAGAACGTCAAGTTATCGATGATAAAGCGAGCAAACGTGACATGTGCCGGTATCGGTGCCGACACATTAAGCTTGTTAAGCTCAAAATCAGCCTGCGAACACACTTTCTCTAAGAACTTCTGGCGGTTCTTGCTCTTACTAATCTTCATGACTTCCATCAACAGGTGGAGTTTGGACTGGAACGGATCAACACGAGCACCGCGAGAGTCCTTGCAGATATCTCGCTGGTAGCTGTATGCAGCCTGGATAGCCTTGGCATACTCGCGCTCGAGTACCGTCTCGTGTTTCTGATGTAGTATCTTGTGTTCTTGGAACGCCGTCTCCGAGATCTTATGTACGTCCGACGTTTCCAATGTAATCAGTGTGATACCCGTTTCCTTGGGATGCACTAGACCTTGTCTGTTGATGCTACCCAGGACCTCCATAGCGAGGAAGGCGTAGTCGTCTTGTGTGCCCAGACAGATACGTGTGATATCCTTCAAGAAGCGCTGTGTCGTAGCGCTGGCTACATCATCGAAGCTAGTGCCACCCATGACCGTCAGCTCACGCTTCTTGCCGGCCGCTTTTTCAGCTGCCTTTTCAGCCGACGCTGCTTCAGAACGACGCTCTTCTGTGACCAAGAACTCTTTAAACGAAGACAAGATCATGTTCTCTAGTTGTGGGACCTTGCCGTCAAAGACTTGTTGGAAGGTAGTATATACATTAGGCGAAACATAGTTGCGTGGTGAAGATTCGCAGATAAGGCCGATAGCGTCTAGTGCAGCAGAGCGCATTGGCATTGGGCGCTCCTTGTTGGCAAAGGGGATCAATATCTCAATCATGAGTGACGTCACCGTCTTGCCCTTCCAACTAGGGAACTTCTCACGGAAGAATTCAATCTCCCCTTCCAGTTGGCAGTGCTTACCAATCATGCCCATAAGGATAGCATAGCGTGAGAAAGTGCTGACTGTAGTTGCGTCCAACGCCTTATTCTTCTGGGCCTGGGCACCAGCCATACATGAAGCGGCTAGACGACACAGTGGTGCGATGTTCTGTAGGATGTCGCTGATGATCCAGATACACGCCATGGTGTTGTCAAGAAGCGGCTTTTGTAGTTTCGAAACTGACTGGTTGAGTAAGGCACGTACTTCTTGGAGAAACTGCGAGTGAATCCTGGACAGATTTGGAAGAACCTTGCGGTATATAGCTGTAACTGCACGAAAAACAAGAAGATCCTCACGTGTCTTGATTGCGGAAAGGTGAGGTTTCAGCAAACGGACCTGCTCAAACGTGAATAGCTTTGGGTCGGCCTTGGCAAATATCATAAGCACGAGCAAAGCGTCACGACCAGCAGGTACCGTTGGATCGTCCGAGTCCAGGTTGTCGATGAGACCGAACATGTTGGCAACAAGCTTGGTGCAGACAGCAAAGGGTCCTTCAGAAGGCTTCCCATCCTTGGTGCTCAAGAGGATAGATTGTAGAACCTTGTCGAGTACACCAGCAACATTGCCAGATTTGACGATGCGGATCATGAGGCCGACATGGTCAGTCAGTGACATCTGGTACTCTGCAGACTCTTCCATGTTATAGAATGGCGCGAACCACACTTCTTCCATCATCTGCTTTGCTAAGTCACGAACTCCCTCATCGGGATCTTGTACACGAAGCAGGAGGCCTGCAGCGATAGATCCACGGATACTCTTGTTGGTATTACGGAGATAGATATCACGCGCCAACTTCATAGCACGCTTACGAACACCAACACCAGAATCCGTGAACCGCTCTACTACACGGGAAGCCATCCCGTCTTCTAGTTCTGGCCGCATAGAGATACACTTGCCGATGAGACCAACAGCCGAGTCACGCACTTGTGGAGATGAATCGCCTGAGCACTTAATGATCAAGGATACAACTACCGATTCTCCATCCAAGATAGCGGGGTCGGTCTCTAGGATCTGGTTGACGCTCTTCAAACTCTTACTACGAACTGTAGCTTGGTCACTAGCCATTGAACCCAAAACAATGTTGAGGATCGTGGGGAATGATTCACAGAGGGGTGAGCGTAGAAGTAGGGCATAATAGGCTAACTTGGCATGAGGTGCTGATACAGTCTTGAACGAGTATTCGTTGGTCAACCAACGCTCATCATCGATCATCATGCGTAGACGATACGCCAGACATCCAAATTCGGTCTTACGCTCTACCTCGTCTTCCTTGAAAGACTGATAGCCCGTGCACGTCATCGAAGCCCAGTCACACACTAAAAACGAAAGTGCTCCTTTGAGATACGGATCGTCTGCTTGGCGGCTTTCTAAGTACTCTAGAGTAGTACGGTAAGGTCCCGCCCATGATACCATATCCTCGACCTTGCATCTCTGGTCGAGCGACGAGTAAGCCAAGTCTGACAGAAAGCGTGTGAGGTCGTCAGAGCCTGTTCCTTCCATACCGCTGGCAATCTTGCGCACTTGAGAGCGGAGTCGAGAGATAGATGCACCCATCGTGCCCAAAACATCCAGTGCCATGTTCTTCGCTGGGGCAGGTGCGCGTTCGGCTTCGGAGAGCTTCACCATACGGAACATTATCATGCGTAGTAGAATCTCAGCGGCAGGCCAGTCCGCAGAATCAAGGCAGGTTGTGAAATCTTCAACGAACAGATCAAGCAAATTACGGTATGGAGTATCGCCAGATTTTGTCGCACTAAGAGCCCGGCTGACGATAAAGTTGATGACAAAGTTTGCGTTGTTCTTGGTAGTCTCGAAGAGTACATTGAGTGTGTTATCCAGCTCCTTGATGGCGATATCAGGCTGCGCACCTCCATCTTCCTCTGTACGGATTGTGGCTTGTACTTTGCGTGGAGCTGTAGCCTCGCCGTTAAGCTCATCAGTATCGACATTGACGGGTGCGTCTGAAAGAGTAAGAGCATCAGGCTCCTGACCAGAGATGGTGATTTGCTTAAGAGCTTTGGAGTCCTTTGTTTTACCAGAGCTAGACTGGATCAAACGCATGATGAGTGCAGATACGGGTTGGATGCTTGAGCCATCTGCAAGTTTGAAATGACGCGCACTTTGTTTGCCGATGGGGAGCTTCTCGAGAGATGTCAAAATATCAGTCAAGATGCCCTGACGCTGTTCGGGCTTCAAAATAAAGATTTGGCAAAGCATGTTCATGGCAACGAGACGCAAGCCATCAAAACGTTGGACACCAATGGCAGAATCCTTTTCGTAATGGGCATTCTCAACAAAGATCAATCTTGATGCTGTGTACTCAAGAGTATTGATGACTGTTTCAGAGAGTTCCATAGAATTCACAAGAGAAGCCAAGATGTCAAACAGGCGTTGTGTGTTGGTGAATAAAGGCGTGATAGGTTTTCGGTTGGCAGAGATAAGCTTGAATAGTGCGGCAGAAGGGCCGGAGTTGCGCATTTCAACAATGGGAATGATGACACCATCCATCATGCCCTTGAAAAGATCAATAGAGCGCTCAATAATGGTTTCGGAATATAGTTGCTTGTCTTCTCTACCACCAGACATAACACGTAGTGCTGTCCTTGTCGCACGAAGGGTAGTTTCGACGGCTGGGATTTGTGTGATCCAATGCTGAAGGTCAGCCTCTGCCCAAGATTCGTCTATCTTGAGATCCATATTAACAGCATTCTTGATGGAGGTTTCAGATAGCTTTTGCAATCTGACTAGCGTCTCGACATCGGCTTGCTCAAATGAACCAAGAGTTATCAGCTTGGTGAGATGGGTGTTTGCAGCTTGATGTGTGGCAGTAGTGAGAGTAGGATCCTTTTCCGAGTTAAGCACAGCGATGTTCTCAAAGCCGGGCGTAGCTGTGATAGCGCTAGATACGGCATCGAAGGTTTCGTTGGCAAAGCGCTCGAACTCGGTCAAGGCCATGTTGGCACGTTCGCGTTGGTCAAGTACATCGCGTGAGAGATCCTTGACCACAACATCCTTCTTCTTTTTTGACTTGCGACTAGAGTAATTCTTAGGAGCATCAAACGAATCTTTGATCGTCGCATACTGATGCTTGTTGATGTTGAGGGTGGCTTTGAAGTCGATAGCTAGCGGATCACGCTTGTCGTCCGCATCCAGCATCATGGCGTCGATTTTGTCATCGTCTTGAAGTTTAGTGACAGAGTCGGTTACAGTAGTAGTGGTCATTGCAGGTTCTGGAGAATCCTCATCCATGGGTACGCTCCCATCCGTAGCTTCTTGCTTGACTGTTAGAATATCGGTATATTCGTCTTCAGCATCGGCGTCTGCATCGGCGTCTGCGTCGGCGTCTGCGTCTTCTTCTTCGTCTTCTGCGTCTTCTTCCTCACCTTGCTCGTCCTCTTCTTGCTTTGGTTGTCTATCGTTCTCTTCTATGTGCACTTTCGGGGTTCCAGCAAGTTCCTTGAGATCTGCCGGTTTCTTCAACTGGATACTAGTGTCGTGGTTGCCGCCTTTAGTAGAGGCTTTTGGTGTGCTAACAGAAGCTATTCGTTGGCCAGGCTTGGCGTCCTTTTGTGCAAGACTACCTTCTGATGGGTCGACAGTGATACTCTGTGGACCAAAAGCACCGGCCGGTAATATCGGTGGTGGAATCGGTGATTTAGAGATTGCTGGCGGGGGTGGAACCGGAAGAGTGGTAGATATTGAGCGTCTGGGCTGGCCGTTAAGCTGAGGCGCAGGCTGGTTGGGGCTCTGGTCTGCCCCTTGGTAGTCAAAGAGATTGGAGACTTTATCGAAGATGGCACGAGAAAGAGGCGAAAGCGTTTGTGACGGGATGATGTCAGGTTCTGAAGCTCCAGGTACACGATGTACGGTCTTGAATTTGCTATAGACATGTCTGTCAGACAAAAAAGTGAAAGAGGGCGTAAAATAATCGGCGGTGGCTTACTATGTTGTTCTTATACTAGACTTCAAATCATGAAGCAGGTAGTCTGTGGCCTTCTTAACGGAGTTCTGTAGCGCTGGATCAACGACTGCAGCGTCTTGATTCAGCTTATCAAACTCTGTGTGGTTGAAAAGTTCAGCGATGCTCGTCGTTAAGTGGCCAGATCCGGTGATGGGTTCGGGAATTAAGTCTAAAGATAAAAAAGCAGGAGTTAGCAAATACCGTGTTTTTTAGCTGAATTTGTGTGTGGTGCATATGGCCAGGGCTAGCAACGCCACAAGTTATCACGAGTAGTTGCCGTCAAGAGGTTCCAATGTGATGTTTTCCCTCATAATACGGAGCAAATATCGGGATTTGGACTACACCTTCCGCGCACAAAGTTTTGTGCGAATTCGACGAAGGTCTAAAGTCCCGTGATGTTCTTGCCTGGCCGGGATTTTGCGAGCGAGAGAGGGCAATTACCGTGAGCAAATGGCACCACAGAAGTATGTGGTGAATATGGCAATGCTTCCTGGAGGGTAAACGGCCGATTCTGAAGAATCGCCTCCGGACGCCGGAATGGCAAGTTGCCATTAGCGTTGATATCGGGCATGGCGACAATTTGTTGTGTGTAGAGTAGCGAAGAGTAGTTGGGCAATAATTGTATCGCGATGGATATGAAGAAAGGAGAGGAACTTCAAGGAGTGTAGTTTGTCTCCATAAGCCGGCAATCAGGAGTCGGTCGTTTCCCGTACAAGCGTGCGTGCGAGTGATGAAATGAATATATAGCCGTCTATCGGGTTTTTTGGGTCGTCGATGCGGCAGCGATGGTGGCAAAACGCGCCGGCGATATACAAGCGATTCGGGGGGGCGAAGAGAAGGTAAGGACAGAGATCGGACGATATCGTGATAGTGTTCAAGGGGCGATAGTCTTGAAAGCCAGTTTTTCGAGCAGCATTTTTCACGTAGCGACGTCGATTCGATTTCAATTTTGTCGCGGCGTCGTTCTAGAGTAGATTTTGGTGCGAAGGGCAGAAATGCAAATCTGATCCAGCGTAGCCGTGGTCGCAAGTTCAGCGGGCTGAAAAGCGCATAAAAGCACGGGTCAAACTAGGCAATGGAAATCGAAGTTGACTTCCTCCAGCAGCTGCAGCTGGCTAGATTGAACGCAGAGGAACCTAGTAGATTGGAATGCGCTGGATATAGCGCTGCGAGTAAACTTTTACTTGCCCGCTCTAGATACCAAATATCGCAAAGAAAATTGAAGATCAGCAAGGCTGAAAGGGACGACGACGAACAAAATATCGAATCGCGGTGTTTTTGGTTTGCGGTCCGCTAGTGAACTCAACTTTCAATGTAAAAAGCTCCAAATCAGCTCCAAGTTTCTGTTCAGGTAGCTTACAAGCCAAGCCATAAAACACAGTACAAATAACACCCGCAAACATTAACATTAACCGCATGCAGTGTGCAGGCTCCCAAAGACCTCAGCATTACATAAATACTGTAACTCCCTTGTCCAGCCGCTAGTAATCACACTGCAGCCTCGCTTACAAGGATGGATCAGGGATGGATGCCGCCTATAGACCTCCTTATAGTACCTGTAGTATCGCACCATATAGAGGTTCTGTAAGTGAGCTTCATTATTCCTGATAAGCCTCTTATCAGATTAGCCGGAGATCATCCAGTGTTGGCTTGCAAGAAATTTTGGCTAATCACTTCAACTCCATCGCCAACAGCAGAAGCAAGCATCGGGAGATTTCAGTTTTGATACAATTTTCTCTATTACCAGCGCCCACCACCTCCAATCATGTCGGCAATCGGCTCTCTTGTTTTCTGCACAATGTGCGGCAACCTTTTGCCGGCCTCTAAGGGTACATCCAAGGGCATTCTTAGTTGCGACGCCTGCCACAGCGAGAACCGAGGTTTGTCTTCCTAGTTTATCGCATATATACGTACATGTCCGTCCGTTCCACTAACACGGGCTTTGTTTCTTTTCTTTCAGATCGTGCCGCTCAAGTCATCACCACCGAGACAAAAGCCACCGATTTCCCATCCGTTCTGCGCCAAAAGCTTCAGTCGTCTGTCAAGGCGGTTGCCAGTCACGAAATCGCTACCATGGCCACCATTCACGAGCGTTGTCCCAAGTGCGGCGCCGAAGAAGTGCGCTATACCTCTGTCCAGCTGCGCAGTGCCGATGAAGGCAGCACCATCTTCTACTACTGCGACTGTGGTCACAAGTATGTCCTTTCACCAATCCTTTCCTACATCATGAGTATATACTTTATGATTATATCCATCTCTTCTTTTTTGCGAAACATAAAATGTCTTGGGCCAACTAACCACTTTTCTTTTTTTTTTACTTTTTAGCTGGGCCATGAACAACTAAACGTATCATACAAATGATGCATCTCAGCCATGGCAACAACCCTCGATCCAAGCCGAATTATCTCTACTTTTTGAACTCCGTGATATGATACCCAGCCAGGAAGATACTCTCCCGATAAAAAAATCTCAAATACGCATAATATACAAACAAACAAAGAAAACATATCGAACCAAATTCCCATGCACAAAAACCGAACTTGAAAGTTGAGACCAAAAGAACCGATACCAAAAACTTCAAAATAAAGTCCGACAAACACATATTTTGCATGCTAAGCAGTGACCTCGGGGATCAAAGCATATTCGGTTTGGCCACTCTTTTCATACTCGGCCATGTCCAAAGCAACAATCACACTTTCGCGGACGACCTTCTCCTTGTCATTCAGGAACTTCTTCAGGGTATCTTCAACACCCTCCTCCTCACCCAGACCACCAAGAGCTTCCGCAGCTTCGTGGCGCACCATGCTCACTTCCTCAGTGTTGCTCAGGGCCTCAGTCAAGGCAGGAATGGAAGCAGGGTGCGACAGCTGACCAAACACGAACGCAACCTCGTGGCGAAACAGGGCAGACTTGTCGGCAAAGCCAGTAGCCAGAGCCAAGACGGCGGGGACGGCAGTAGGCAAGTCGGGAGGGGAGGCAAGATCGCGTAGGGCAAACATAGCGCGGTAGCGCTTGAACAGAGGCAAGTCTGTGTTCATTAGAACTCTACCCAGCTCGGCGATATCAGGGGTAGAAGTAGTCTCAGATTCGGGCATGGGTGGGGCAGGGTCGATGGAGACGAAGTCGCTAGTAATATTCAAGACTATTAGCCGGCCATATCACAACATACGATACGTAACAGACAGTGCTCTATGCTTACCTCTGGCGCAACTTCTCTTGCTTGCGCGCCTCAGAGTTCTCCCACTCCAGACGGTCAATGGCAATCTCACAAGTCTCAGTGACGACAACATCCTCGCCAGCACGATCCCGGAACTCGCGCAGGATATCCAGGTTCTCAGGGTAACCCAGGGCACCCAGAGCCTCAGCGGCCTCATGGCGGCACATAGGGTCCTCCTTCAGGTCAGACAGGCACTTTCGCAGCGGGTCGACAGCACGTCTGTTGTGCGTCTGGCCCAGGCAGTAAGCCAACTCGTGCTTGAGCAAAGCGGACGGAGAGGCCAGGGCTTCGGCAATGGCATCGATGGACTCAATGGCTTCGGGGTCGTCGTTGGTGGCAGCCTGGGCGGCGATGTGCTTTAGCGAGAAGAGGGCGCGGAAGCGCGAGGCCAGCGACGATTCCTCAGAGCAGAGCGTCTTGCGCAGCGAGGCAATCTGAGCCTGGGCCTTGGAGGGAGCAGTCATCTTGTGTCTTGGGTAGCGGGGAAAGACTAGATCTATAAAGAAAATGATAGATGGAGCAGATAACCACGATAGAGACTACAAGTTAGGCAGAGTCGGACCACAAAATGCATTACAACAAGCGGGGTATGTTTTCGTTGCGCAGAGGTGTCAACTTTGATTTGAGGGGGACGCAGAGTTTTGTTTGTATAAGATTTTAGTATGCCGACACAGGAACGAAGTGAAAATTGAGAACTAATGAGCAAACTAAACGCCGAAAAACTAAGCCAAGCACAAAAAAAAGATCTGATAAGGTCTAGCACTATTTCGGCTTTAGCCGTACCTGGAATTTATTTCTTCCTACATAGTACAACTTACTACAATTAGATTGACCGTAAAGCCGGTTTACATAGCTAGGCCAATTGGTTGTTCTTTTTTTTTGGAGGGGAAAAGATTTTTTAGGAGGGGCAAAGATAGCGATAAGCCGCGTTTTGGCAGCCGATAAGAAACTGAGTTAAGAAAAAAATATTGAGCATTTTCCCCCAAAATGGACAAAAAGCTAGGGCAATGAATTCATTGCACTTCTAGGGTTCAATCCATAGAGTTTGTTACCGGCTTCGAAGTGTTCGTAGGTTCTAGACCATAGAAATCATTCTCCAACATACACACATATTAGGGTTAGGTTAGGGTATATTCATGTTGATCTGATTTTTTAATGTCGCCAAGTTCACCTAAGGCATGCTCTTTGACTGAGCATTAATAATCAGCGACATCTTAACCGATCACTTTTATATGGTACTCTTCAAGGTATTCCTTGTACCTAGAACATTTATAAATCCCATCTAGGTCTCAATATATCTCATTTTCTTTTCTTATACTTCATTCACTGGTTCATATTTTCCTTTTTCAGCAGTTAAATTCCTAAATATCCAGATTATCTACGACTAAAATGGCCCCCGCTCTTGATGTCCCTCAAGATGAAGCTCGCGATGTTCTCGATAATCCCATGAAAGCCAAGCCTTCTCTTGTTGCTCCAGAGCCTGAGCACTGTCCCGGTCCTGAATCTGATCAAGCAGGCATGGCTGACAATTGCGCCGGTTGCCCAAACCAAGCCATATGCGCATCAGCGCCCAAAGGCCCTGATCCAGATATACCGCAAATCACCGCACGACTAGCAGATGTCAAGCACCGCATTTTAGTTCTTAGCGGAAAAGGTGGCGTAGGCAAGAGTACGTTCACGAGCTTGCTAGCACATGCCTTCGCCACTAACCCGGATACGACTGTGGGTATCATGGACGCGGATATCTGCGGACCAAGCATCCCTAAGATGATGGGTGTGGAAGACGAAACGATTCACGTGAGCGCAAACGGTTGGTCGCCAGTATGGGTCATGGATAATCTCGGCGTCATGAGCATCCAGTTCATGCTACCAAATCGCGATGATGCCATCATCTGGCGCGGTGCCAAGAAGAACGGCCTGATCAAGCAGTTTCTCAAAGATGTGGAATGGGGCGAGATGGACTTCCTGTTTGTAGATACACCACCGGGAACCAGTGATGAACATCTCAGCGTCAATACTTTCCTTAGAGACAGCGGAATCGACGGTGCTGTCGTCGTAACTACGCCGCAAGAAGTTGCACTACTAGATGTACGCAAGGAGATTGATTTCTGTCGCAAAGCCGGCATTCGTATCCTCGGCTTGGCTGAGAACATGAGCGGATTTGTGTGTCCCAAGTGTACGCATACCAACACAATATTCCGAGCCACTACTGGCGGCGGCGCAGCACTTGCTAAGGAGATGAACATTCCATTCCTAGGCTCGGTACCACTGGATCCTAGAATCAGACTCGCGTGTGACTACGGCGAGAGCTTCTTCGATTCCTTTGGTGATAGCCCGGCATGCAAGGCTTTCATGGGTGTTGTTAAGAGCATCGCCAAGCAACTCAATCTAGAAGTCGATGACATCATCCCGAACGAATATGAATGAACGGCCATCACAATATGAGCAGAGCCAAATTTTATCGATCACGGCACTATCCCCTAGTATAATGAGGCTTTCCTATAATTATATAGCCTTTTCTCCTCGGATCATGCAGGGTTTCTTTCCCATCTCTCTCTATACCTCGTTATTCTTTACCTAGCTTCGTAGGAATCTCAAGAATCTCCTCAGCATCCTCAATATCAAATACCTTGCCGACTTCACTTGTCGACCGCATAAGCTCTTTTGCACCGGCGTACAGCATTCTCGCGCCAGCATTGCACGTATCTGGTAGATAGTAGATCAGGACATACGGCACCGACATTCGTCCATCCGGCTACACAAAGATATATGGTCAGAACAAACCAAGGAACTACTATCGTCGGGAAAGATAGCCAACTTACTAGAGTCAAGGGGTAGCTCAGCAAAATGAACCGCGGTGAATTGTCGGGGAGATCATCGCTGATGTCCTCTAGCTTAGTGTAGACAGTCTGGCCGTCATCTTGCTTGATCTCGTGGTTGTTCTTGTCGATGAGGTCTAAGTTGCGACTAAGGGTCAGCATATAGTCATCTTTCTTACAAGTTTAGTCTCATAGAAACATCGCTACTTCTGGATAGTCAGAACGGAAATGAATTGGCGGCTTACAAATCACAGCCTGTGGCTTGCTGGAGCGTGAAGTCGTCAAGCGGAACTTGCGCAGATGCGCCTGGGTATCCTTTGAAAAGGTATATAGTCTAGCTTCCGAACTCTACATCCGGCCGGATAACGATATGTTAGCACCGGGCTACCCGGTCGTTTGCCAATACATAATACATAGGAATCATATGATCAGACCGCACTTAGTCTCTATTCGAAATGAACTGTACCAAATCAAATATAATATAATGCGTACCATTTTGTGTCTTGCTGATGTTGTCTCTGTTGAATACAGTAGTGTAGTAACTTTGTTGTTTGCTGTCTCTTTTGCAAGAAGTTAGCTACTATCTACAACAAATATGGGAATAGAAATGTGGCTGGTAGTCATCCGCTAAGCTTCCTAGGTGCCTGGCAAGCCAACCCCGAAAAGACGATGTTTCTCTGGACAAGCTACCCCGCTAGGAGCTTTCGCATCAAAAGCTCCACTTTAGCGTTACTTTGGTTGCTGACTGCAAGAAGATTTGTTGTTAAGAAACGAGCTTCCCAGTCATTGTTAATTAGAGTTAAGTAGTGAGTCCGTTAGTGGAGCTTCCGTAGTTTCCACGGTCGCATAGCTATCATGTTTACTGGGCTTCAAGGATGAGTGACAAACTCGAATAAATATGTAGCAATTCCTCCTTCCTCCCGTGATGAAGTCATATAGGTTCCAGGCTCCACAGTGCCCTTTTTTCCTTCTTATTTCCCGTTTTTCTTGCTAGATAAAGCGGCCTCAGTTTTGCGAAACATACACGGCTCATTCCTTTCCTGGCGAGCAGTGTCTTCTTACTTCAGAGCTACTACATATTTCTATCTTTCTAGTTTACATATCCTTAGCCTAATCAACAATTACCTCGCTGTAAGTGTTTATCTTCTTTGCTTCTTATCCTTCATCTCTTCTACTCTGATACTTTTACTTGTGACACCCCTCATCTAGCCCATGTTTCACACCGGGTCAAGTTCTTAATTCTGCGGCTCCAGGATTCCTCTCACGCCTTGGTTTGTGCCAGTCTGTTTTATGTCGTTTTTGCATAAATGTCTCCAGCAACAAGGTTCTCGTTATCGCTCGCCTCACGCTCTGCTGTCTATCCTTTGATTTTGTCTCGCATCGTATTAACTTCACATTTATCTCTCTGGCCGCCACTATTGCTATCATCTAAGGTTTCACACAGTTCTATCTTTAATGAGCTTTGCGTGAGATCCGCAACTAACCCTTTTTCACTTACAAGTGAAAATATTCATTCAGGATCTCGATCTTGTTTCCATACATTTACCATGGCTTCTGCTGACGAACGGAACTTTCGGCCAATCAAGACGGCCGCCTGCCTCATCATTGGTGATGAAGTCCTAGGTGGTAAGGTCAGTACATGTAGTCTTATCAATACATATTTGGCCCCCAGTTCCAAGTCTTTTTCAAGCCGCCGTAACGCTCATCAGTTGTGCAACGCGAGACTAGATCAAGATTCCAAGATCTGTCCAAGGACAACAATAAATGCTAACCTTTTTGGGGGTCTGTCTAGGTCGTTGATGTAAGTTTTTTGTTCTGAAAGAGCATTTCCCAAGAGTCTGTTGTGTTACTTACTCATACGAACTCCATAGACAAACTCAGCCTTTTTTGCTCGCTACTGCTTCGGTCTTGGTATTGTAAGTCTTGATCTAGCTACAATACGGCATTAGTATACCCCACTCACACAGGACTCAATGGGCAGGACTTGAAGCGCATCGAGGTCATTGGAGACGACGAAGATGAAATTGCAGAGGCCGTCAGCCGTATGAGCAACAACTACGACTTTGTTATCACTAGGTAAATAGTATCTGATAATCACTATGATATTTCGTAAACTAACATGTTTTCGTGTAGTGGTGGCATCGGACCTACGTAAGACAACTCGCTTACCCCCAACCTTTTTTGTATACACAATTTCACTTATACATGCACAAATTCCACCTTGAGATCTCGCTATACCCCGGAATTCTCATCAACCACTTGAGACACTTGCTAACAGTCATCGTAATATCTTTCTATACTTTTTAGTCACGATGACATCACTTACCAATCAATCGGCAAGGCCTTTGGACTTCCACTCACTCTCCATGAGCCTGCCTACGACCGTATGAAGCGTCTGATGAAGCCTCATCCATCCCAGCCCAACTTCAACTGGAGCGTCCCATCCGCATCTCGCACTGCTCGCGAGCGCATGGTCCTTCTGCCCCTCGATTTCTCTCGTGATCTCGACAAGCAGCTCATCTACACCTGGGACGACTTATGGGTCCCCATCTCCGTCGTCAACGGTAATGTGCATATCCTTCCCGGTATTCCCGCTCTTTTCGAACGGCTACTCGAAGGTCTCAAGCCGCATCTCACCCCCCGCTTAGACGGTCGCGAAACATACCGTGTACTTATCGCAACACCGCTATCCGAAAGCGCTGTCGCGGAGTACCTAACTAAACTTGCGGCCAAAGTTGAGCCGAACGGTGTCAAGGTTGGAAGCTATCCGCGCTGGAACAAGTCACGCAATACCGTCACTCTGGTAGGTCGTGATATTGAGTATCTCGAAAGCCTAGTCCCCGAAGTGCTTGAGAATGTACAGGGTAAAAGAGTTGAAAAGGAGAGCGAAGATGATGAGTAGATGTTCATAATGTAACTTTATGAAGCAATATTTGTCCTCGATCCAATCTATACAGAGCAAACCAAGTCAGTCGTTATTCTTTGACAGAATATGAGGGTTAACGTATATGGACCCAGCTATATTAACCCCAAGTCTCGGTCTGATATAACTTCAAGAAATTAGCTTCAATGATCAAAACATGGTTGTTTGCAACTTTTGCATAACTATCTTGAAACGAAACATCACACATACATTTCCTGATATGACCATGTTTCTTGTTTCCCCTACGTATATACATATATGTAGTCAAATAAGCCAAGAAAACAAAAAAAAACAAAAATCTCGTTCAAAAAGAAAATAGCACGAAAGACAAACGATAGATGATACACAGAAAATATTCACATGTCACAAGATATTTTATAGATGTAGCCTGATTCATTCATTCTTTTTGCTATAACTGACTACATATAGTGTAAGCATCTTTTATCTAAGCTATGGGCAGAACTTTTTTCATAAAGAAAACATTGGCAAAGAGGTTGCATATATGTAACTAATGGTTACTTATAATTGATATCTCTATCACAATCATGGTGCTGCAAAGTCATAGCAGATACACAATAGAAAACCAGGCTTGAATGGGATCTTATGATATAACTAGTTGCATATGTATATGTAAGAATATATACATGAATAGGCGTTCGGTAAGATTCTTACAAGTTCATACATGGTTCTTTCATGTATCAGATAGGATATAGAGCCAACAAACATGTAAGCAGCTAAAACCCAAAAGTCAAGCCACTCACCTCTTTAAAGTCTTTTTAAGCGCCGGCCGATTTGAGTTTGGTCATATTTTTCCGTACTCCAACATGTCATGCCATGTACATATATGTATGTATATAAGACATTTCTAACATCATCTCATATTGAGAGGATGAATAGACTTGATCAATAACGACTTATAAACCATAGTTGGGATATAGAAAGCCAAAATCGAATGCCATGTTGATGATCTAGTGACCTTTTCAAGTTTTATGTGTTTATCTATGTTACATCAATCAAAACTACGTTTCAATATGTTTATTGAAAAGAACGAAAACATGGTTGTTATGAACTATTAACATGAAACTGTAGTAAGTGTTTGGTAGATCTAATAGAAAAGAAAGGGTTTCTACTCGCGATACAAAGAATCATATATCTTCTGATTTGCTCAAATATATATGACCTCGATTTTTCTTTTTCTGCACAACGTCATATGATAAACAAGCGAAGAAACAGACGCGAAGTAGGCGAAAAACAAAAGAAAACAAGCACACCACGTAGAAATTAGTCTCTTATCTGGACGAAATTCTTCACCTAAATTCAAGACGACATTATCACAGTTAGAGAAGACAGAAACTAAGCGAATCAGACCTAGCATGGTAATGCCTGTAATAATTGTAATATCACCACGTAGCGATTGCCTGCTTAACTGCCTGAATTGTTATTGTGTTTTCCTTTGGTAGTTGTAGTTAGTCAAGATCATCGAGGCAGCCTCGCCTGTATCTCCTTGTTGGGTGATAAACTGACTGAATAGCCATATACGCAGTGTAAAACTGTCGGCTGCATCAAACTTGATACAGGGCTTGTCTATATGTATGCCAATACATATAGAATAGGCCTAGGCACATACGTATGTGAAGATGCATGACTCCTTTCGGTTGGCGAATGATTTGCCCATGATTCGCGTCAAGGGAATGATAGATGGATGCACTAATGACAGCAAGATATACAACTCAACTGTATATTCTGGGCACGAAGATAGGAAGAAAAGTAAAGCAAAAGAGATCCTCCATGTCAGAGACGTAAGTAATTAGGCCGGTTAGTACGGCAAAGTATGTGCAACTATGATGCTCATTTCATACCATGATTACTAAATGTATACAAGATTATAAGTTGCAGCATCGATAAGAATAGTGCCAGTTTAGAGGGACCTATCTCATATATAAAATAAAGGCAAAAACAGACCAGATGCATGCCTTTTGTATAGCCTGGAATCAAAGCTCAGGGGCTATGAAGAAATTTCTGGGCTCGGATTTGCTAGGCATTTTTGTGGTGTTTGCGTTCAATGGGAGGACTGGCTCAATTTTTTAGTTTAGCATAGTTGTACTTGCAGGTTCGAGGAGACTTATACAACGATGTACAGAGCAATGGAACATTTATTTGATTAGCAGGAGACGAGATGCTAAAAGTTGCAATCAAATCGGGTTGATCTAGAAATAGAGTGGAGCGAAGAATATATTGCTAACTTTAATCAGAATGACCTTCCTGGCAGCGAGCTAATCAAGCGGCTAATGAAGTGTCAGTCGGATCTGTGATTCGTCGGACAGGCTTTATAGCATAATTGTACACCCGGGAATGTGATAGTTGAAGAAATTATGATGGCGATGGGATGCATGAAAAGATGGGTTGACGGATTCAAGAATGGAGACTAGAAGCCAATCTGATCATTTTTTGAACTCTGCCACGACCTGACCGCGACAGTAGTCGATAACTAGATATATAGTTTTTAATCTTTGTATAAGTTTTCTCCCGGGGCTTTTCGGGACAATCTGAAGCAGTCAAAAGAGATTGCAGTCTCGATCCTGCGCCCAAGCTGAGAACTGGAACAAAGCAACAAAGCACGGTTAAGATGGGCGGCAATAGAAAAGTAAAGCTAAGGGTTCAAAACTACTGAAAGGAGCTATGTGTACATGTGAAGATTCCGTCCTGTACTTTGCTTACTCTCTGCGTTACCGAGCTATGATTAGAGTTATGATGGAGGACTTCCGAAAACTGGATTCCTATCGTGTTAGAAGGATAGCTAAAGACAGACAGCTCAGGGAAAAACCATCGTGAATAGCGATACAACAGGGCTATCGTAGCATTTTATTAGTACGAATAGATATCAAAATGAATACTTAAAAAGAAGATCGACACCTGGAATTAGGGCCGTGAAACCGAGGGCAGAACTGAAAAAAGGGCGACAGAGAGCAACAAAAAGAGAGGTGATCAAAACCGTAAGTCCCTGACGTTTTCTGTGTACCGTCTGATGAGGCTTCGTGGTCGAGAGTTTGGCGGGCCTCTCTTTTCTGCAGGTCTTCTTTACTCAACCAGGCTACCTGTCTAGCGAGGAAGCTTAGAGGAAGGATGTCCCAGTCGAAGAAGATGCTACTTGGTGGTGGTAGTCAGGATCAATGGATATGTACATAGTAACAGAGTAGTAATGAGTTCCTGGAAAGTGGACTAGGAACTGCGCGTGTTTTCTGGGCTAGGCAGCACACGCGACGAGCGAGTTGGCAGCCGTGTCCCGTTACAGAGAAGCGGTGGTATGCGAGACATGCCTGTGACACAACAGCAAGACTGAATGAACAAATGGGTTATTAGTGTGTATCATCTAACGACGAGATGAGAAGCTGCACAATAGTGCAAGAGATCAGGTAAGCGAAACTAGAAATATACGGGCGGACGATAGAATGGGCAAAAGAGGCACCTGCATTGGCATTGCTGACATTGGCCAAGAGAAGGAGAATGAGTGTGGAACTGTGCGCTTGGGCCTGGTTTGGATGATTTCCTAGTTTGGGTGTCCTAGTTTTGGCGTTTTGCTTTGGTGCTTTTTGATGCTTAGGTGGAGGTGGGAGTTGGATGACAGGCCCTAGTGGATTGAAGGAGCGAGAGCCGATTCAAGGTGACGGATGGGTGAGAAGCAACGAGAGCGAGAGTGAGCAAAAGTCGAAGCTTCCGAAGCTAGCGAGGCGGCTGATAGATGGCCAAAACCCGATACAGTGGCGATGCTGGCGATGATTTTGACGGTGGCTTGCTTGGGTGAAGCTGGACCATGGTGTCGTCATGGCTATCATTCTCAATTAGAGTTGTTGTTTACATACTTACATATAACTACAAGATGCTCCGTGTTTGGATCAGTTTGGAGAAAGAACAGACTCAGGCTGTTTGCTGCCTTTGCGCTATTGCTTGCTTGCTTGCTTGGGTTAGTGATTTGCTTGCCTGGAAGCAATAAAGGCAATTGCTACAGTCTCGCCAGCCAGACTGGGCCAGTGCTCTCCACAATGGCTCCTACCCTTGCTCTAATCCACGTCGCGCCCCTTAAAAAAAGAAAGAGCTAGAGATAGGAACGAGAAAGAGCGTTAAAAACAGTATGACAAAAACAAGGCACATTGCTGTACCTGCATTTGCCTTTGGGCCTGTAGTCGTGCCATGCGAGCTCCATTTCCAGGCCACTTCAGTGGAAACACTGGAAATACAGCGCTGTATTAATGCACAGGGCCCTGTGTAAAGCGCACTACAGGCTTCAAGCGTGCCGCTTAGGCGTGTGTGTATAGGTGTACTTCTGTCCTTGTTCCTCTAGTAGGGTGTCATTTTTGGCGACTGAGATTTGGTGGATTTAGGCGGAACTGCCCCTTCTTTTATTTACGATTGATCATTATTTGGGATTTGTTGGCATATTCTGTGCTTTTGATTGTTATCATTTAATATTGTTATTTTATTTTATTTTTGCTCTTCTCCCTCCTGGCTCTCCTTCTTTTTCTTCCATTCTGTGGCCCTTTTTATTTCCTTTGCCTTCTTCTTCCGCTTCATACTTCATGGGACATAATTTCTTTTTTTCCTCTTTATCTTCTTTTTTATTATCATTTACAGGCTCGACTTTTTTTTTTCTATTCTGCCCTTGTGAAATCGATCGTCTTCCCTTTTTTTTTTTCTTTCTTCTCTTAACATCTTCTTAATTCTCGCCCACTCAGTCAGTCCAGCCTCTCGTTCTGAACCTCGAATAGCGAAAATAATAGAAGGCAACAAACTAACAAAACAACTGCTTTCTCTCGTCATCTTCACCATTGTTCGATTCATCGCCCGTCGCTTCATAATCATCTTGTCCATTACTTTTTAATACTACTTATATTCCTTATTTTATACTGCCGCCTGGTTTTGAGTCAACCGAAGCTCGCCACTCTCGAATCTGCCACTGTTTGGATATACTCTGAGTCGTTCGCCCCTTGATCACATTTATTTACGTTTACTTTTTTTCTTTCTTTTTTCCGCACCAGCGAGATCTCCGACCGACTCGTTTCCTGTGCCTTGTATCGTCTGAAGACGATCTTATATCCACCTTTACACGTTTCTTTCACTCACAGACGCTTAATTCGTCTTGTTTTTAATTCACAATGGCTTCTAAGGTACGCCATCCAAAGCCATACCTTTTCTATAATGCTGCTCAGCTCCGATCGCAGCTTGAACGCGCCTCAAAAACTAACATCTTCATTTTTCATTCTGTATAGTTCCTCAGAGAATACAAGCTAGTAGTTGTTGGTGGTGGTGGTGTCGGAAAGTCTTGCTTGACTATCCAACTTATCCAGAGCCATTTCGTCGACGAGTACGATCCGACAATCGAAGGTTTGTTTACCATTAATCCTACCACTACACGTTTCTATTGCGGTTGAAGCTTTGCAGAGTCGTGGATCGAATCGCATGCTAGACAGAATCGGATGGATCATGGCCGTGATTCGTAAAGCTTAGAAGAGGCTACGTTAGCTTTGCGAACATTGAATAATGCGACCAGCTAATTGTAGCGATTCTTCGATATGGCGAGCGTAGCAAAAGCTCATCGATCAGCTCAAATATGATTACATCATGATTGTCTCGGCCTCTCGGTCTTGCCTGCTTAGAAGAATCTGGAGCTACTCTAGATTATCACTTTCGATGTCAGCGCTCCAATCATATCGGCTATTCGACATCTATCAAACCTGCATATTTGGGGTCAACTATCACTCTATAACTGTAATGCTGTCATACTCAACCTGCAATCACTAATAAGCATGGCTGCGGCACTTGAATGGATAATTCGATATGATTGGGCTCAATATAACACACTTGATACACTTGAAGGCCACGCTAGAACACATGGACTAATCTTTTCATCATAGATTCTTACCGCAAGCAGTGCATTGTCGATGAGGAGGTTGCTCTGCTCGATGTCCTCGATACCGCCGGCCAAGAAGAGTACTCGGCTATGCGCGAGCAGTACATGCGCACCGGTGAGGGCTTCCTGCTAGTATACTCCATCACATCTCGCCAGAGTTTTGAGGAAATTACTACTTTCCAACAGCAGATTCTGCGTGTGAAAGACAAGGACTACTTCCCTATGGTTGTTGTCGGTAACAAGTCCGATTTGGAATCGCAACGTGAGGTCACTCGGCAAGGTAAGCTTAAACTATAGCTCTTAAGCTTTTTCTTCCATACTCTACCTTTGGGTACTTTATATTGTTGGTAACTAACCTAATCTACAGAGGGTGAGGCACTGGCCCGCGGCTTCAACTGTAAGTTCATTGAGACTTCTGCCAAGTCACGCACCAACGTCGACAAAGCCTTCTTCGATATTGTTCGCGAGATCCGGAGATACAACCGCGAGATGCAAGGCTACTCCACAGGCTCCGGCGGTGCTACTGGCGCCAACGGTTCACCTAAGCCCATGGACGTGGATGACGGTGGCCAAGAGGTCGGATGCTGTGCCAAGTGTGTGCTGATGTAAACTTTCGTCTTTTTTTTTTTGTATCACTTTTGTTTTCTTGTATCCGGTCCAGAACATGACATCAAGCTCTGACGTTGCTGTTTTGTCCTTATTCTTCATATCTTCTCCTGTCCAATTACCAGGAAAACGTTTTCGGGTTTATGTTTTTCTGAACATCTTTTCTCTTTTTATGCCCCGCGGCAAAAAAGGAAGAGTGAGTGGTTCCTGGGTTTGGAGTTTTTGTTCTTGTTTCTCTGCCGTTTAGATTTCCGTCATTTTGTGGTTTCCTTTGAACTCTTCTGGCTGCTTCTATTCATACCCCCCGATTCCTTATCCCCATATTCTTTGCCCCATCCATTTTTTTTTCTTAGTTTTAATGCGTTGGTTACGTCATGTCTACACACCTATTACTTCACTTCTTGTTACCTACCACATTCTCCTTAACCTTACAAACCAGCTATTTTTTTTTATCACTTGAATTATCTGCAACTTCAAAAACACACAGTCTCATTCATTATTTTGAGTCTGAAGAGAAATGCTTTTGATAGAAAGAAGAAGAAACGTCTGATATACGGTACTATGTAGGTTGGCCGATTGTGTGAAGACTTGTTAAGCTTGAGTAATGAGAACCTATTCAGGTTTAATATTGCACGTCAAGGATTCTTCAGAGAGCAGGATGGAAACCATATATGTACATATGTAGTTTACTTTCGTTGTAGAAAAAGGCAAGGCAGGAAAACCCTAAGAATAACGGTCACGGCTCATTTTCAATACTTTCAAAATTTCATTGTTTATTTTTGTTCTTTGTGTTTATTACATATGTTTTCTTCATATCTTGCCATGTTCATATAACTTGAAGTGACCAATACCACAAGTGGCTTAAACTTTTGGCCAAGATCGAAACTTGAGTTTCCCTGTCTTGCGTTTGTTGATTATCTACAAAGTGAGTAAGAGTTGAAATCAATGTCCTTTATAAGTATTTATATCGTTAGTTCGTAATGGTGTAACTCTATAGTATGATCCATGCCTTTTCACTGGTGTACGATCAAAGACTTACAGAGATTCTTATTTCCATTTTCAGGTCATATTATTAACTTGTTCCTCTTGTTCAGTCGTTACTGTTTGCACAACCTTCTTGCTATACTCAGTGTTATCCATCTTATACAAGTCCATCTTGTGACAAGAAGATCTCAAAGTATCTTCTTGCTTCTCTCCTTTTATTAAGGAAAAAGCAGTTGTAGGCATACATAGTACCAATCAGAAAAACCTTTGCACTGATCATAAGTACACTAGCTAATGATAAATATGATGATGAACCATTGAGACAAAACACTGATTGAAGAACTGGTGTCTTGGCAATATCAAACCTATGAGATTTAATAGCATCTAAGATCGAACTGTTAGCCTGAGACCCGAGAAATGTGGCAAGTATATCATGAGCTCCATTCTTGTCTTGAATCAAAATACAACGTAAATGAGCAGATTGTCTTTGTAATGGTTGTCCAAACTAAAATTAGAGATATTTGCACCAGGCGTATTCTCAAGAAGATGAATCATGAAACACCTGCTCTTCAGATGTAACAAATCCCAAGGAATTGGCTTTCCTAAGTCTGATACAAGAGCGAAATCAAGAACCCAGCGGGAGCAAACCCCCTCAATACAGAATGAGGTGGATATGATGGAGGATATCTCAGCTTGAGAGGCTTTATTTAACAGATATTTGGGATAACATCTTGGGTTTGCATGAGAAAGTAGAGTCTCTTTGCTGGTATCTGGTGTATGATTTTAGTCTAGATAATATAAAATCTAATACATATATCCAGACACTAGCCTCTGGTGATAAGGATGATAGTGAACCTCGAACTAGCTCTATTCAAGATTGGCACGCTATGGTGAACTGTACTTAGAACTGATATCAGATCGAAGGTTGACAGTGCTCGTGTAACCTTAGTCTGGTTACTGCCAGGTTCGATGATAGCTAACTGGTTTTGATTTCATTTTTCATGTCTACTCACTGTCATCTTGTGCTAGTGCAACGGCACGTTGCGATGGGGAACAGTCTGTCGATGTATTTTTTTCCGAATAAACTAGATTGAACGACTACCAACTATCAACACAGTCAGTCTGCCTTGGTAATGAATACACTATTGATGTAGCATAGAAACAAGATGCCTTTTACATAATGCTAGACATCCAGGACCTTGAAAGGGTCCTCTGAGTCTGTCTGGGCTAAGTGGGAACGGCCAGGAAAACCAACGATGGAGAAAGTTTTGAATACGAATAATGTTGATTGAAGTCATAACTTCTTTTTATTCACTAATTCTATACAAATAGCGGTTTCATCCAAAAAGAGCATATTAGTACGCTATTCTACTGAGACGTCTAGTCTGCGGAGATGTACACAAGAACGATGTACTATAAGAAGGACTGTTCATATTCATTAGAATATAGGAACTTCATATACAAAGCTAAGTCTCAGTGATAGACGAGGCTCTAGATAGGGCTGATAAAACATAAATATACATATTGACAAGAACAATAAAGTAACAAAGGTAAATTTCCGTAATCTATATAGTAGTTCTTGGGTTATATATAGCAAGAAGTATAACTACCAGAAATGCGTTTTTTTTTTTTCATTCAATTTTATTAAGGTGGAAATGGAGCTCTAATAGCTATGTAGCACC
>LJZU01000150.1:40905-215259 GCA_001513805.1 Davidsoniella virescens
AGGCTGCCCAACCCTCAGACACACTACCATACGCATAGGGTAGACTTCAGTAGTAGTTTTTTGATAGACTCAGTTTAGAGAACGGAGCGTGTAAAACAGCTACCCAGGAAAAATGACTCTTTGAGACCTGGACAAAGCTCCCTGAAGCCACTTTTAATAATGAGAATTCGTTTAAGAGACATAGTACCAACGTTTAAGATGATCTTTCATTTCACTCAGACATCAGTTAACTGAGTTTTTAGATCTTCTGTCAAACCCTAGTTAAGCTAAACTACGCCTATTTTTGTGGAGATTTGCCGTATCCGGTTTGAGTATAAAAAACATAAACCACATACGTCGAGAAATTTTCTTCTTCATTTCATTCCATTCTTCTCTTCAATAAAAGTTCTTCAATTTTAACAAATTGAATGACTGCAATTGAAGCATGGCTTATAATCTCACAGAGATCGACGAGCTCATGAAGGTCATCAACAGCAGCTTCCTATCTTTCATCTCTTTGATAAAGCGGCGTTGAAGACCATTCTCCCCTATATACCGAAATGCATTCCCTTTCATGTCTGCAAATCCACCCCCTCGTCAAAATTTGCACTGTATTCACCTCCCCAACCTTCTTTTCGTTGTTGTCTTTATGATGACCAACTTATTCAACGGCTATTCTGGCGGCGTATCAGATTTGTATATAATTTGTGCCCCAGCTGAGTTTTATTCACACTGAAAATTCTGAAAGCAACAACGAAATATTTCCTTTTTTTCTCTCAAATGACAATGAAGATACTCTAAAGTCCGCACTCGAGTAGCATATGCCTCTCGTTCAACAACAGATCTGTTGTTTTGACATGAACATGAAAATAGTGCATCCACCGGGAATTTATATGCTCTTTTTGTAGTGCCTCCTTTCCTACCGGTATTTTCGGACGCCCGTGATCGCGCCGAAGCCGATCACTAGGAAGACGCGAAAACCACTGTCAAAGTCTACATACTGGTTAAATCTATTTCCGGCGCAACGCGCGAGAAGGTTACTGTGAGGAAAACCTTTTGCTCACGGAAAATTGCGTTCCGGTAGGGTTGAAAGGTAAATTGGCATCGACATCCGCTCTGAATAGGGTTAGGGTCAAACAACAAACTCACAGTATATTTGATTTGAAGAACACTGTATTCAACACGTAACTTTTGCTGGACTCAGTGCGAATATACCAGAACGATTGCTTTGTAGTGGTATCAAAGAGCTGCTCATATGCAATGTTCTCGAACAAGATATATCACATTTCTAGTACACTTATAACTGCTTTTCATATATATATGTTAATTAAACAAAGTGTTTTGTAAGCTGAAGAAACACTACTGGCACTTAATCTTGCTTTACAGGCATATCCAACTCCACCACTCGCTTGCCGAAGAAGATTTGACCGCCCAGAATCCTACCGACCAGAGCACCAGCATAGATACCTGCAACGATGGTGACCGGCCACTTTTGCCATTCGCGATCCCAGTCTAGAGGAATAGGCACGGCGCCGAGCCAAGCGCCGAACAAGCCACCCGCGAGAGCGCCGTATAGTTCGTCAATAGGCTGACCGAGAGCGCCGATGGCAAGCCAGGCGGAAGCCTCGACGCCATGAGCGTAAAAGAGCGGGAATATACATAGGATGCTAAAGTGGGTGGCGCACAGAAGGGTGCTGTGGAAGTGGGTGAGCAATGGGCCGCCGAAGAGCACGAGAATGAGGTGTGCGAAGGGTGTTACGAGGGCGCTCAGAATGAGAGAGAGAATGGCAGTCTATACATGACAATAGAATTTAGTTAGCAGTTGTAAAGATTACAGAGCGGATAATAATTATGAGCACTGTAGAAGGTTCACGACGTACAAAGGCGATTCTGCGTAAGCCGTTCTTCTTTTTCTTAGCCGCTGCCTTGGCTGAACCGACGCCATGAGCGTCCGCATACTTGGTGCTAACTTCCGGCACGCAAACCAGACAATAAACCACTTGTGCTATTATAGTAAGCACTAGCATTTCCTGCAGACCTTCGACCGGCTCTGCAACGATCTTCGATGGCGTCCCGAGTGTCCATGCCACGGCGCCGAGAACGGCGGGCTGGCCATAGCGAACACTGATAGCGGCAGGCGAGGTGTTGTAGAGCTTAACGGTAACAAGTGGTGGTGGTGAGGGAGTGGGCGTGGCGTCGCTGGTTGGTCGTGGATTACGAGATGACATGGTTGAAACTGCTGTTCTTTTTGTATGGTTTGCCCTTTAGATATCTCGGTTCGTTTCATTGGCTTCAGCTGGAAGGGAAAGAAAATCAAAGATTGTAGCTTCCCATCAATTTGGCCGAATCGACTTAGTGTCCGTTCGCCTGGTTTGACAGAAGCTATGTACTTATAAGAAAAGGCAAAATAAAAAGGAAGAGGAAAGAACACCTTTTTATAATCAGCGGAAGTGATGAGGATAGGTTTGCCTTTTGGTTGGCACAAAACAACAAAAGGAACGTAAAAGGTCAGAAACAAAGAGGATGATGTAGTAAATAGCACTTTACACTCGGTTTGCGGACTAGAAAAGCCAAGTTTATCAAGGTTCGGCTTCGTGGGCCGATTGTATTTGACTTGAAGCTTTGAAGCTGGGAACTGGGATAATATGGATGACTAAGCATAAATGGGTATGTACAGATGTGGGGCTTACTGTCACGTGTCGTGATACATCATTAATAGATGGGCTATTCGGATCTTTCTGTAGTCACTCTACGATGGCATTTATTAAAACGAAGATGGAGGACCAGCACTTTATTACTTGACATTTCGACTATATGTATGCATACAGGAGAAAACCTGAAAGACTGTAAACTCCAAATGACGCTCCTACGCGATTTTCGCCCTCACTCGAAAGTCCGCGTTCCTATACCCAGTTGCTGATGTCTTCTTTTCCCGTTTAATCTTTTACTGTTCCTTTCTCTAGTTTCTTATTCATCGTGCGAAAAGCAGTTACCGCGATCTAAGCTCTGTCGCTTATTCGTCGGATTATTCCCGGTCGTTAGGATCGAGGATATCGTCTTCAAGGGACACCCATATAGGGCCATCAGCCTCAAAGAATCCGATTGATATCCATTCCTTTTGATTTGGTCTCTCTCAGTTTATGAGACGTACTTTTTCCAATCTTCTTTCCCTTCTCGCCGGGTGAGCCGGATAATTATTGCTTGAGCTCGACTTCAACCACAGTAACTTGCACAACGCTTTCTGTAGGTTTCGGTATTGTTGTTTTTTGTACGTGGTTTCCGGTATCTGTGAATTTGGATGTGTGAGTTTGTGAACGATCATGAGATTAAGGTGTACAGACTTCTTGACTTATAGCGCAGACTTCTAAGGGGCCGTGTCAAGGCATGTTTTCGTGTATATAAGGTTCAGCATGATTTTCTGTAGGGCTTTATGGAGTATAGAGTCAAGCTTTTCAAAACAAAAAGAGAAAAATTAGTTTGTATAAACGAAGGACTGGTGACATCATGGTCATGATCACAAGGAAACCTCACCGGAGGACAGTTAAGATGCTTTCATAGAGAAAGGGAGTTGAAACATCCAGAGTAAAAGCGCCGGTCCTCAACCTAGAATATGTAAGTTTCAAGAGCAGAAAATGTGATCCGTACGTGCGTATGGATTTTTCAAGTATCTCTAATCGAAGTTGCGGGCCCCTCACTACGACGTCATATTACCCCAACTCTTTGTCTCTTGCGTGAGTCCATATTGAGAGGTAATGCAACCATAAGATAACATCCATTTTAACGACTGACTTGATACTCCACCACACCAAGGTAGGTCACACTCAATGTACATCGAATTTAGGCCATGTTCTTGATCATGCAATGTTGGGCCGATGGAGACATATCTTGAGATATCACATCATGGATAGCAGTAGTATAACCCAACACCACCACACCCCTCAGGCTAATCACACGATAGCTTATCATTATCGAAATATGTATCTTACCTATCCATTTTTGCCGGTTTTGAAAATACGCCTCATGATAAACTAGATGCAGAACTCCAAATCACAAAAATAGGAAAAAAAAAAGTACACATTATTAAATAAAAGGAAAATTAACACCAGGAAAAATCATCATATATGCCTCATTTCTTCTGCTCTTCCGCCTCATCGACTGCTTCCTTCGGTTTTTTGGGCCCTGCCTCCAGATCACCGAGATCATCTCTGCTTTCTTGGAACACGCTTTTTCTCGTACTCGATGGATACGACGCCTTGACGCCGACATTTTCTGCCGAGGGACTTTCAATCCCGCCCCCTACTGCCACCTTAGGAGAGGTAGCATTAGAAGATGGACTCTCAGGAATAGCTTCGTTCAGTATATTGTTGGCACCTGTGGCAGTGCCCGGCTCACTCAAATCGCTAGCAATCGTGCTGACGGTTATTTCGCTCAGTTGTCGGAGATGACGTGCGTCATGGTGACTGATATGAGAAAGATCTGAAACTACACGGCTATTGCCAGTCTTGTTTGCAACGGCGGCTTCTGGAATAGTTGGGGATTGTGCAAGAGACGGACTTTGAGGCGATCTAACGGAAGAACTTTCCGCAGATACAGCAACACTGGCGCGGTCTATTGCCGATACGCCGGAAGACCCCACGGATAGTGGACTCCTTGATTCTTTGGCAAATTTGCGATCCACGACCACAGTATGCGGGATTCCAGTGTCCTGTAGCTCTTGACGGACTGAGCTGTCAGGCATCTCATAGATCTGGTTTGCTGGTGCTTCATGATGGATATTTGGTGTTAATGCGACGGGCGATTTTCCATCAATAGGCGAGATTAGATCATGTAGAGTAGCTGTAGTTTCTGTTGTTTCAGTTGCGTCACCAACAGACTTTCCACCGCCACCACCACTGCCAGGTTCAGACATGCCAGTAATCCAGGCCATAATGCGACTGTTCTTGACTGTAGTCTCGGTTCCAGTTTCGCAATGCTGCAAGTATCGTCTACGGCGCCACCACACGAAGACGCCAAAGATGAAGGCAACTGCTATTACAGAACAAACCGAGATGGCCGCAATCGACCCCTTAGACAACCCAGAGGATGAGCTCGTGCTTGTATAATCCCCAGCACCACTGATAGCAGTTGTTGTAGAAGTGCTTGCCTCGTAAGGGTACCAAGTAGTTATCTTGGAAGTATCGTAAGCCGTAGAAAATACGCTCTCAAGGCCACTATCATCCCAGCCGCCTGATGGCGCAGTCTGAGTCGCAGAGCCCTGGGCATTGCCACCGATGACACTTGTTAATGCATCAGGAACCGTATAGTTTGGGTACACAGCAGGGTCATATGTGTCCATCCAATCGAGACTGGACATATTGAACATACGCATGAATCCCTCGCCTAGGCATAACGCATCATTGTTGGGCGACACATATCCACCAATGACAAGCATTTGACCCGGGTATGGCTGGAAGCATTGGTGGCTGACCCGACCATTTGTGACGTTGCCGTTGTAAACTTTAGTCCACGAGAAACTAGGTACACTAAGGACCCAGACATCGTCGCTGTAGTCCTCATGAGAGTCAACGCCAGTGTATCCACCATAGTAGTAGATGTTGAAACTAGACTTGTCTGCAGCTTCGACCATAGCAGCACATCCACGACTCAAAACAGGTGGCTTCTCAGTCCAGCTTGTGTTTTGAGAGTACCAAGTATCAGCTCCGATATCATACACATCGATAGTCTCAACGAAGGCGATGCTCTCTTCTCCCTATACAAAGTCGTTAATTATCATAGACTTGAGGATCAAAGTCATATTACTAAGCCCGAATAGTTGGTAACTTACACTCAAGGTTACGTTTGGAGATTGGCCAAGTTGCCAAGCGAATTCTGGGTATGTCACGCCACCAACGGCTAGCATGATGCCGTTGGAGCCAACTGGAACAAAAACAAACTCACTCACAGACCTTCCCTTGACACCATCAGGTAAAGTAGTGTTAGACCATTCTTTAACATGCTGATCATCTTCGTTCGTGGTGAGAGTGATCATGTAGTCGGCGTGATTTGTCCATGTATACTCCGTAGTGTTTAACAAAGCAGCAGTAGCATTGATCGGGCCAGCCATGGAATGCAGACCGGAGAAGTAAAAGGCCTTCCATTCTGACTCAACCGTAGCGCCTCCGCCGTACGTAATGTATCGGTTGGTATTGTTGTTAGTAACCTCGTTAAACCATCCCAGTCCAGCCGTACTAGCAGCGCCGTACTTGTAATGTTGAAATCTGTAAAGCGAGTCGCTATCCGGTAGGGTGTAAGAATCAGTATCAGGAGCAAGGCCACCGTAAAGCCAAAATTCGGCACTATTTCCGATCAGCGCTCCGCTAATATAGTTGGGGTTTGCATTGTTGGAAGAGCTTCCCCGGCCGCCTATCGCCTTGGAGTTTGCAACAAACAAGCTAGTCAAATTGTCGGTCTTGAAGTTGATCTTGTTCCCAAGTGAGAGTGAGGGCACGATACCATCTTGATTATCTATAGGTTTTCGTTAGCTGACACTGTAATCTCTTTTTTGCAAGAGTTGAAGTACTTACCGGTCTGGTTGACGTCACCTAGTGAACCGTCTGAAAGAGTAGGTATCCATGCCATGGTACCGCCATCGAGCCAGATGGTATCACGCAACAGGATACCTGGAGCAACTTGTTAGCATTTCTAGATATGATTGGATACACCATTAAGTTTGAGATTACCTCGAAGGTCGATCCAATAGCAAAGCTCCGTACTGACTTCGTCACTGACCCAACCATCCCACTGGGCACCAACGATGCCACAGAGGGCAGCAAAAAAGGTTATCAATACACTCAAATGATGCATGATGTCTGTTATGAAGATGGTAGATATACTATTTCCAACCAAGGCCTGACAATGAATGAGGATTCAAGTCCCAGGGAAAAATAGGATACAAGATATTCGGACTCTTAGTAATCTGTACAAGAGGCATTCATAGCCTTTGTGTGGCAACCTCTCCCGTTCCTGACCTGTTAAAGAGGCCGATTTTTGAGTGAGAAAGTGTTTAACACGATTGGGGGGCCGTGTCGCTATAATTCGAGCACAAGCAGAAGAAAGGAAAAGGATAGAGCCATGAAATAAGAGGAAATCGGAAAGAATATGAACCGAAATACAGAAAGGGGAAAAGAAAGAAGAGAAATCGAAGCTGGTCTTAATTTAGTTGTTGTATCTAATCAGATAAGATATAAAAAAGGCGTTGGCTGCTTTCCGCTAGTAAAACTACAACATTGAGCGGAAATATTTCGAGTACAAGAGAAGAGAGAGTATAGATAGCGTCTGAATGAACGATATGAAGAGAAAAATTAGCGAAAAAGGAAAAGATGGCTGATCTGATACCGACAGCTCAACTACAGCGATGCATATCTATGTCCGGCGTGATAACGACTTTTCTGACAGTAGCTTTTGATAGTATATGCAGGGCAAAGAAGAGGAATCTAAAGTCTCTTGCTAGAAGCAAAACAGAGCAAAGAAAAGACTAGACAAGCTGATGCCCACAGGCGGATGGATGATTGTTTGTCCCTAAAGAGCCTAGTTGAGAACACAGAAATGGCTAGAGTAGACAGTCCAGAACAAAGAAACGAGATAAGCTGGCTTGTAGAAGAAATATGGCTGTAGCTGGGCTTTTGCAATGATGTGATAATGCGGCGCAGGATAAGGTGCCGCTGTTTTGGTAGTAAAAGAACTTGACTCTATGGGCTTAAATTTGAATATAAAAAATAGAATTTCACGACAATTTGAAAGTTACTCGAGTAACTACTCATATTATCTTGTTTTCCCGATTCCAGGTTACTGACTTGTTGTTTTGATGATCCAAATAAACGAAACAAGTGTAATTGATTACAAGGGAAACTACTGTCCTAGCTACTACGGGCGACAATTACAAACGCCTCTTCAGGCAAGGGAAAGCGTAGTCGTAGTAGCTTCCTACTGTTCACATGCAATACTACAACGATGGCAACTACGAAGTGAGCAAGAACAAAGAACAAAGAAAAAAAAATGAAGGAGCAAAAGAAGAGGAAAGGAGCACAAACACGGACAGAAGGCCACGGTAAAAGGCTGAATATAGCAACTGCTACTTACGCACCACTTTTTTGCGGTCAGAATTGGAAAAGAAATAATATTGAATAAAAGAGATAAAAAGATAGGTATGGAAGAAAAAGTCATGGGAAGCTCGCTTCGGGTAGAATTGACTGACTTGTTTCTTTTGATAAGACTATCTCTTGCTAGGAAGGATACAGGCCGATTTTATCCATGCAGGCCGTAAGCCATGAAAATGAAGCTCTACTAGTAGTCATATGTATTAGTTACATGCGATATTGGTATACTTATACACAAATGTACAACCACCCTCAGCTTACATCGTCTCACGGATCAATCAACGATGACCATCTGTGGTTAAACAGATAGTTGTAGAGTCAGAAGAAGGTAGAAGACTAAGATGCAGTAGTATATCAGTGACATGAAGAAGCTCAACAATCTTTGTGCGTTTTCTTTTTCTTTTGGTTGACTAAATGCTGCCTACTCATCTATACTGTAGAATTAAGTTCGGAATTGTGTGGCATGGCGTGTATACCATACATATGTATGCTTACATCTCGAATACGAGATTTCTCTAGTCAGCCAAGGCACGGAAATGTATGTTGTGTGTGTAAGATTTACATTGTATGCAGATATGGGGATCTTGCCATATACGGCACACCCCCAAATCTGGACACCATAGACACATTACTATCCACATCATCTATCGAAAGAGAACTATTTAAGTTATCTACGTTTAGATCTACTAGTGTGTAGGATAATACAAATCATGGATGGACTATGTATTTCGATGAGAGCTTTGACGAGACTGCTGATAAATTACTCTGCATGCAGACTGCGTACTTTGTCCACACTATTGAATCCATAGACCAGCTGGATCTTGTAGTCCTCGATAGGAGCTCCAGTCTTACTAGAGTTATGAAAAGACCGCTCTGGAATCAAGCCTTTGACAGTTAGTTTGTTTGTTCGTTTAATCATCGTTCTATGGTGGTCATCCGACCAAGTAATGATTGTGTTCGGCTATCTTTGCCAATTCCTGGTCAACGAGTTAAAGCTTGTAAGAGTCTTGACTCTGTAGCTCCCGTAATGCAGACTTTTCTAGCCTTTGTAGCACAACAACCTAAATAATTCTAGTGGCTGTTCTAACAAGTTTTCTTTGTTCTACAGTTTCTAGCCTAGACTTGAGCTTTATTTCAGATTGAAAGCCTTACTGCGCACAGAGGATTTGATTTGATTTATATTTTACGTCTACCGCACGATTAGGCTTCATTCGGCCTTTTTCTGTACTGAGTACTTGGCTTAAGCAGTAGTTTCCCCGGTTTTTTCCGTACCAAGTACTTGTCAAGGAAAATCAAAGAACAAGGCCTTTAAACTTAACCTAAGATAAAAAGCGGGGCCACATAGCTGTAGCTGTCAATTAACAACCTTGGGAAGAACGAAAATTTGGATTGGCAATTTATATATTTTTTAATTTTTTAATTCATTTTATCAAGGTGGAAATGGAACTCTAATAGCTATGCAGCACCTCGGTATCCTAAGATACACAGCCCTGAACTGATACTAGTATACAATGTAAGGTAAAGGACAACTGACTTCTCAACAGTAACAGGCAAGTACTATCTATGTAATTGTAATCGAATGTATCGAATGTTTTCGGGCAAGTGCCCTGCTGGGTTGTCCATCACCATTATCTGACGAAGAAGGTTTCTTTTTATTTCCAACCTCATTTGAATTTTTTGTAAGCTTTATTTTTCAATAATGCTTCTATTCTTCCTTCTTCTCTTCTCTGATTTTCCTCTTTCTTGTCAGTTTGTAGTCCACTCGGCTACATATTTGCGCCACAACTACGCTAAGTCATGTGATGATACTAGTAGCCCAAGTTAGTCAGGTTCCCAAATCGACATCATCATATATCCAAGGATGATAGCCATAGTTGCTACTACGACTCTAAGATCCAGACAACAACTTGAGTGTGCTGTGTGTAGTACTAGTAAAGAAGCTGGCGAACGCCAAGACTCACGATGTAACACCGATGAGTTTTCCTTTGCATCGCAAAGAGTTAGTCTCGTCAGTTCTGTTTCTCTGTATCTGTATGTGCATCCATATGCAGGTATGTGTTGAGTAGTATTAGTTGATATGTCTCCGCGCTGACTGGGATTTTAATGATCCCCGTCCTCATCACCGCTAGATTCCCCCGATTATAGCTAGTATAATATAGTGATATGCATCTCTGCTATAACTCCACCTAGTTGTACGATAGATCTATGAGGAATATCAAAAAGTCGCCGGAAAGCCCCATCAAAGCCCGCAGCGAAGAGCCTCGCTTAGAGAAGTTTTCTTCTCAATCTCTCAGACCATCATGCACACATGTTCAACGTAGTCTTTTGATGCTTCAATGCGGTTATTTACAGCAGGTCGCTACAGTTAGTTCCAGTTCTGCGAGAAAACAGGATTCTATTCTATAGTAAGGCCCATTATACGTCAGCTTTCCATCCTATCTAGCGTCTGTAGTTTTTTTTTTCCCCTTCATTCTGCATGAATTCAACGTCCAACATGGAGGAACATTAGTCATGGCTAGCTCTCTAGCTGTTCTTAACGATCAGATTAAAGCGAGTTTATGTTTGGGAGTAGCTAGCTCCGGGCCTCTTAGGCCAGGTTCATGTCTTCTTGTTTAGTTGTAGAGGCGAGGGTTACAGTCGTGTTTTCTCGGTAAGATTCCAGATCCACCTGAATGGAGTCATGCAGCAGCGAACACAACCCAATGCTTACACATTTATGGACATAATATACATAACAGCACAGTTATAACTACATAGGTCCTATGTTTTTTTGGTTAGCTTAACGAAGTTTTCCTGTAGGCGCCCGATGGCTGTTAGAAATGTAGGGAAAGACACTCGAACCATGTGTGGTGGTATGTTATATTGTGTGAAATATGGCCGAGAGTTATTTGGATTTATTTCTTGAGAGGCGTGAATGTGTACTAGGGTTAGAAGGGTTAATATTACATCAAACTTGCGTTGATCGTGACAACCATAATTCATCATGGTCATCTAAGCACGTAATCCATTAGTGTGACAGCTATGTAAAGGAAAAAGGAACAAAGATAGAGAGTAGCGGTAGCAGCCAGCCACCGATAATTTTAATGGTGGATTAAAACGGCATCGGACACTTTGAACAAAGAGAAACAAAAACAAAGAAAAAAACGAAAAAAAAAACTACGGACAAGAAAAAAGAGAGACAATAAGAATTGGCCATCAAGGCGGGGCAACGTTGTAAGGCGATCAGCTTTCGGGCGTACAACCCTTGCAAGTTAAAGTGACGCTATTCTATAAGAGGAAATGAAGGCTTACACATGGAGATGGAAAGATGAGGGGAGAAATAGCCGGCCTAGTAGCTAATTAGTGTATTTGTTGACGAACGCAGAAAGGTTCGCGGGTAGATGAACAAAGGGGAGCTGTAAAAGAAACGGCCGAGAATCATATAGTGCCTACCATGGTTCTGCTGCTTACAGTATAGTATATCGTATCCTTTTAGTAGACTCCTCTTAAAGCCACCACAGATATGCATACATATAGAAATAGAGACATCCAGTTGGCTCATCATGGCGAGAAACAAAAGGGGACCGAGACATACAATCAAGCAATGAACAAAGCATATACGGCTCACTTACATATGAAGAAGGCAAGCCTCCCGCCATTGGTGTGAGCAAACTAAAGATAGAAAGCCTAATGTACAGCTGCCAATATGTGTACAAGTAATGCATGGTGGAGGGGCGGAGGAACTGATATTGGCCACCACATGGCAAGACGAGCTGGTAAACTCGGTACCACGGCTGATTGTGTAGGTTGGTACATGATACAGATACATATGTACGTACACCACAGATAGTGCTTTGATTCCGTGATTCTTGGTATGCTACGGACTTGTCAATATACATAGCCTGTCCGATTCTGTCTTATATTGAGTCTGAAGGAAGATAAAACTTGATCAGTACATATGTATTTACAACTAGATGTTAGTCACCAAAGTAACTAGCATTAATGCCTGTCTTTACGGATACCTACTTATATGACTAGTCGAAAAAGAGACTAAACAGGATGACGTTGAAGAGGCTGTTCAACGCTTTATGCGGAAATCCTAAAAAGAGTCCGAAAAGCGGTCGTCATTAGAGTCAGCGGCCCAAGAAAAATAACGAATAAAAGAAAACCAACTAAGGCCGAATAAAAGACCGCTAAACTGTTTTTCTTCTTTTTTATCGGTCTGGATGCCTCTCCGATATACAGTTAGCATATAAAAAAAGAAATATGAATGAAAAACACAAATAATCGGGGGTTGGTTTTGAAATATTGCGCTTATTTGATGCACGGTATCTTGCTTCTTATAAGGTCTACTTCACTTCAAAGTCCTAAAATGGACGACAAAGACTGAGGTGGTATTTACGGGTTATTGACGAGTTTTCTTGTTTTCTCATTTGTATGGTACATTGTATGTTCAAGAGAAAAAAAGAGAAAGAAGGACTAGAGGAGAAGTACATACAATGCAGACTGGTACTCTGTTAGTGCTTGATATTGGAATATCTCTGGCAAAGACAGTGAACTATGATGCCAAACATCTTGCTTGATTTTGTGGATATATGTATGTATATTGTGTAGATATGGTAATCTCCTACGTATAAAGAGAGTATATGTGATGGAAATTTCGTAATTCTATTGTAGCCAACAGTTCGACTCATGATGAGATCTTAAAGTACGTACTTAGTTGATGTCGATCCGAATAAGTCTGTCGCATCATAGTTCTTTGGTCTGGTACAGCCTCTACTTTTTTATGTGTGAAAGAACGATCACACTAGTCAAGTTATAATCAAGGATACAATAATAGCAGTTACGTAGAAACTTGCCGAACGAAAAGAAAAGAAAAAAAGGAACCCATGAAAAAGGAATAGGAAAAAGACTGATGTATATCTTGCTATATATTGGAGTTCAAAATATGCGTGTGTGTGCAGCCTAAGAATTGGCCTCGTTTAAAAGCTCGTATTTTATCTAATTGGAGCAAAGTGTAGAATATGATGCTTACAGATATAGTGGTCTGAGTTGTATAAAACTTACATCTAATACCTGTAGGCATTACACTGTAGCATCCATTATATCATTTGTATGTATGTCTGTTCAAAGACTAAGCAAATAGACCAATTACTATGTAATATACAGATAACTATATAGACACATTTGTACAGTAAACTAAACAAATTGACTCCCAATATCTCAGCTGATCTGAGCTGATCCAACCTGAACACACAGCCTTTAGATTTAAACGTCTTTTCCAGTTTCCAGACTGATCAAGCAAATCACCTCTGTAGAATTACTACTTAATTCTACTTCTCGTTTTCTTCTTTGTTCCTCTTTCCCTTCCTCTTTTCTTTTTATTTTTCTTGCTACGCTTCATATTCTTCCTTTGACTTGTTGTTTGTCTGCGTGCCAAATTTTCCGGTAGAAAACGGAATAAGCTCCTCTTTGACCGCTTCAGTCAGTAGTCTTCCGGATCGGCCTTTGAGTTCAATTTTTTTTTTCCTCTTCTACTACATATTTAAGGCACCTTTTGATTTCTGTATGTGATAGAAAGCCTTCTTTGTGTGTCATTATCAGAGTGCCAGCCACAACGGATTCATCGTCCCGCTGAAAAGGCAGTGATTAGCCTACAGTCTTATATACACTTTTGATATATCTGTATATAGGGCTCGACGCAAGTCTCTCAGCCAAGGAAATACCGATTTTTCCTATTCACCAGTTTCTTGTTACGTTGCCATGAAGAAGAGCAATTTTCTCCCAGCCTTGCTGCTAGCCTTGGGTTTAGTACAGGCTTCATATGTTCCATTCTCGCACTTTCATAATGCAACATCTGATTCCGACGGTGGCGAGCTTCGTATTCGCGAAGTAGATGGCCTTGCCCGCCGGTCTGATAGGTAAGCTCCGGAAGATTGTCTATCCCCCCGTATAACTCCGTTACTAACATCAACTCTAGCTATGACTACGGTAGTGACTCTAGTTCGACGTCTACCTCGGCTGTCGAGACCGAGTCTACCAGCAGCTCTACCTTGGACTCTAGCTATGATTCGGCTAGCACTACCGACGACTACGCTATGTCTACAGAGTCGGCCGAGGCCACTCCCACTGACGACGGTGCTTTGGCTGTCGATACAATCCCGGCTGGCTACTCGCTGCACCACACGCAGTGTATACCCACGCAGACTCCCCATGGTGATACAACCATCTACTACACCATCACCAACTCATTCTTCATCTACGTGAGCAATGTCGAGACTGTCTATCAGACCGTTGAGAAGAAGACCACGGCTACCGTCTGGGCGACTGTTGAGAAGGGAACTACGGCTACTGTCACTGATGTTGCTACCGTCGTTGGCACGTCTACGGTCGAGGTTGAGACTACCAAGACTGAGTACATCACTACCACTGTTACTGCTAATGGAAGTGTCATTGCTACCATCATCCCAACCACTGTAGTCGAGACGGTAACTGTCTCCGAGGTCCGCACAACCATCGTCGAGTCGACTGCTGCTGGTATTCCCGAGACTGCCACTGTGACCGTGACGCAGAATGGTACTGCTGTTACCACTACTGCGTACCAGCAACAGCCCACTACTGTAGTGGAGACTACTACTGTTATCTACACTACTGTTCTGGATTCGTCGCCTACGACCATCTACCAGAACACGACCGCGACTGTTACATACGTTGAAAGCGGTACCGTTTACACTACCACTCTCTTCGACTCGACCGTCGTGGACCGCCCTACCACTATCGTGGAGTCTACTACCATCTGGGATAACCAGACTGTCTACGATACTAGCACCAAGATTGTCGCTACTACTTACACTCAGCCCTTGACTATCACGTCTGTAGTTACTGCTGATGGCACCGTCTACACCACCACTGCTACTGATGCTACCACCATCACGGATCTTAGCACGCTTCTCACTACTGTTCCTCAGCCAACTACCATCACTTACACCGAGAGCGGTTCCGTTGTCGTCACTACAGTTTCTCACGAGGTCACCACTACTCAAGTTGAGGTGTCTACTGTGGTATACCCGACCACTGTCATCGAGTCTACTACCCTGGTCGAGCGCACTACTGAGTACGAGGTTAGCACTGAGGTTGTTTACTCTACTGTCCATGACTCCGTGACAGTTTTAGAGACTACTACCGAGATCGGCACTACTACGGAGCTGTACACCACGACTTCGGTTTTGTCTCAAACTGTCACAGACTACACTACAGTCATCACTCCTACCACCGTTCTTCAGTCTGTCACTGTGACGGAGCCAACTACTGTCATTGTTCCCACAACAGTCATTGAGTCTACTACTAGCATTGGGTACACTACTGAGCTCGTATACACCACTGAGATCCTGTCTACTACCGTTGTATCATCGGCTACTGTGGTCGAGACTGTCGTTTCAACCGGTACTACGACTGTTGTCTCTTTCAGCACGTCTGTGGCCACTCAGACTGTCACTGACTTCACCACTGTCATCTCGCCTTCTCCCACCACAGTAGTCAACACCGCAACTGAGAGCGTCCCCTACACTCTCACTAGGACTCAGGATGGCACCGTGTTCGTCACTGTCACAGACGTTCAGTTGACCACTGCTACTAGTGCTGCCACAGTGACAGTCACGGCATTTAGCACTGTGTTCGAGGTCTACACGGATGAGAGAACCGAGACTGTAGTCCAGACAAGAACCACTGACGTCATTCAGTCTATCCCGTTCACTAACACAGTCTACGAGACTGACACCACTATCACTACCGTTCTGTCAACTGTTGTAACTGTAAGCCCTGCATACTACACTTTATTTTGCACATGTACCGTACTTTGCATTTTATATAAATGCACTTGCCTTGCAGTTCCTCAACTAATGACATGTAAACTAACAATTCCTTTCTTCTAGTCCTACCCTGTTACTATAACTCATACCCCTGATTGCTCGAGCAACGATGTCGCCTGCACTACTGTTGTTCAGACGTCTTGGACTACCCTGTTCTCGACTCTTACTACGACTACTGCCTTCCCTACTTCGGTCACCGTCGTTATCACGGATACATCTATTGCAACTGCCACTCTCGTTAACACCAAGACTGACGCCATTACCATTACTCCTGCCCCTGTCACCGTCACTCAAACATTGGCCACTTCCATTATTGTTCCTGGATCTACAGTTACACAGGAGGCTACAGTCACTCAGTCCGGCGAGACAATCACCCGGCCTCCCGTCACCATTACTGAGCCTGCATCTACTGTACCCGTCACTTCTGTGGCGACTATCTCGGAGTGCCCGCCTCCAGCTGTCACTCCCTCGCTGCTGATTTATGACCCGAAGAGTCAGTACACCTTTGGCTGCCCTCCGGGATACATCTGCAACCCGCCGAAGCCTGATGGCTGCAACTTCTGGGCTGGCTACCCCGAGAAAGAGTACAACTGCCAGCCTCAGTACTGCATCGTTGCTCCAGAGTGGAACTCAACCTATATTCCTAACCATAAGCTTCCTCAGAACCCGGCTTACTTCAAGTTGGATCCTGAACCATTCGGTCTAGACTGGAGTATCTTTGAGGATCCTGAGGTCATCACTACCACTATTGGCACTGTTGTGACTAGCTACACTCGCACTGATCAATACCCATCTCAGGCTACTGAAGGCGAATATAGCTCTACTGTTTCGTGGACTTGGCCTGCTACTACTACCACGTCTACCACATCTACTCCTGTAATTACGTCAAGCCCATACGCTGTTAATACTCCTCCTCCTCCTCCTCCACCGCCTCAGTCACACTATCCCCATGGTACTTCCTGGAAGCGTTCTGGAAATATGGCACCTATTATATCTATCAGAGAAGCGTATGATCTTCGGGACATTTTTGCTAGACAAGATCTGACCAAGATAAGATGTTACGATATTTGCAGCAATGCTTTCGGTGAAGCGGCTCAGTATGGAAAGACTCCAGGACTTTGCCTTTCTACAAGTAGTTATCAATCACAATTGCGTAGTTGTCATACTTGCATTGACATCAGCCAAGATGATAAGACAGATTTGGTAGCCTACGTCAATGACACGGAGGAGACTTATCATGATTATTGCGATGGAGTTGCTGCCAGCAGCGCCACGAGCTCAGCCGATTCCGCTGCTCAAAGTGATGTTGTTGCCGGTTCTACTACCGTATCACAGGCAGCAGCTGAGACTGATACCTCAGCCGTGGCTCTCAGCTCAAGCTCTACGTCCTCCAAAAGCTCTAGTAGCTCCTCTGTGGCTGCCTCGACGACTTCTAGCAGTAGCTCAAGAGCCTCCGCAGACTTTGCGGGATCTTCTACAAGCACTGGAACTACTACTACTACCGGCTCTGAGTCTGGATCTGACTCGGGAAGCGGCTCCTCAAGCACTACTGGAAGTGGCAGTGGAAGCGGTTCGGCTACTGCGACTGCCACTGGAGCTGGCTCGGGATCTGATTCTACCGGAACTGATGGTACAGCATCTGCTACTGCCACTGGCTCAGGTTCAGGCTCATCAGGCTCGGGTACCGCTGGATCAGGTTCTACTGAAACAGGAACCGGAACTGGAACCAATGATGGCTCATCTGCTTCAGCTACAGGCTCAGATGCTTCTGGCTCTAGAACTGCCACTGGAACTGACTCTACTGGAACTGCTTCTGTCTCTAGTTCTACCGGTACCGCTTCTGGTACTGCTTCTGATTCCAACTCTACTGGTACTGCCTCTGGTACTGATTCCAGCTCTACCGGGTCGTCTTCATCTACTGGCACCTCCTCAGAGTCTTCTACTTCGACAGGAAGCTCTAGCTCTTCGGGTACCGCTGCGCCTAATGCCTCCAGTGGTGCTTCTCTACTAAAGCCCTGCCTGAAGGATATCATGATGGTACTATTTGGTGCCTTTGCTATCCTACAGCTATAATCGGGGTTAGTACTCTAAGGCTTTCTCCTCTATCCAAGACCCAGACTCCCAGTTATAATAGTCAGGCCTCCCGGGTGAGAAAACAAGTCTTATGTCTAAACAAGTCGGCCTCTTGCAGAGCGGGCCTCTCACAGCCTGTTTACCTAACAAACACACTCACTTCTAAAAGAAAAAAGAAAAAAGAAAAAAGAAAAAAAAAAAGCCCAAAAGGTCCCGGTTTTGTCTTGTTGCCTGTGACCTTTATGCATGTTTTTCAATGATACCCGCAGCACCACATTCCTTTCGTTCCTGTAGCTTACATTTCGTTTTGCCTTATTTTTCTTTCATTCTGCCTATTATCTGCTGCGTCTCACATTATATCCGCCCTTTTTTAAGTTTTGTTTTTGATATATACATATATCGTACTGTTTTCAATTTTTTTTTTGCTATTGTTTGAAACTATCAGTTAAAATACTCGGTTAAAGTATTTCATGGAGGATCTAATCATATCATGGCTAAAACATACTACATAATTGCCTTCTCCAGTCCATCATATGTATGTGTATCTATGTATCTTCTAATGTTACATGTACTTTTTTGTATTCAAAAAAAGAGGATTGAATTTTCCTTATATCTATCTTACTAATAGTATCTTGCCTGCTATATTCACTGTCTCTGAATATTGTTTCATGTAGAACCAACAAGCCCGTTTGTTTAGGTCGGGCCTCCTGCTTTTAAGCGCTGGTCCAACTCTACCTAGCAGGCTGACTTGTCAGCTTATATGTCATTTTCGTGCATGATGCTTTCAGTCATCATAGTAACATGAAACAAAACAGATCGTCAAAAGTCTACCTACCCGTTATGTTTTTCTCTACCATGAAGTTTGCTTGTCTCTTGGATTTTTCGTGATACTGTGTGGTTTGCCGATATACATTGTTTCTCAAGAGCATATATTAAAGGCAAGCCGTTCTTCTAGTTTTGTCAAGTTTCTTCGTCCCTAACTACATTTACGTCTCATCATACTCAAGTTTTCTGATTCTTCTACTATTCATAATACTCTACCCATTTTTGGCCATAAACTGCTGTTCTCTTCCTTTTTCACCATGACGAAATTCGAGGATGGTGTTATGGTAGAACCTACTGAGAAAGAGACCTTTGCCAGCTCGTCCTTGTTACAGAAAATCGACCATCTTCGTGAATCTGGTGTCGATGAACTGCTCGATCTTCCTCAGGTAAGCATGACTCCCAAATCCTTCTATTATAGCATTTTTAAACAGCTCTTATGATCCTCATCTCATTAACATCTTCTTTAGCTGGTCGTTGTCGGTGATCAAAGCTCCGGCAAATCTTCTTTGCTAGAGAGTCTGACTGGAATTCCGTTTCCGCGTAACGTCAGTCTATGTACTCGCTATGCCACGCAAATCTCCTCTCGGCGTAGTCCGCAATCGGAGGTTATTGTGAAGATTATACCAAGTAATAGAGCTACCGAAGCTCATAAGTCGAAAGTGATGTTGTGGAATCCTCCAGCCGTGGATGGAAAAGAGTTCAAGGATATGTTTCCGCATATTTTGAGTAGTGTAAATTGGCCGACTAGTCCTTAAAAGACACGTAACATTCACTAACGAGCTTGTTATAATAGGTCGATAAAGTAATGGAGATCTCGCAGGACGACGGGGGAAATGGCTCTGTATTTTCTGACGACACTCTAAGCATCGAGATCTACGGCCCCAACGAGGATTTTTTGACCATCATCGACGTGCCGGGTATCTTTCGTGTCGCACAAGGCCGTATCACCGAAGACGACGTGGCACTGGTGCGTGAGATGGTCACCAAGCGCATCAAACAGCAGCGAACCATCATTTTAGCTGTAATGCCGAGCAACGTCGATATTGCCACTCAAGAGATTCTAAAGCTGGCGAGAACTTATGATCCAGAGGGAGAGCGCACTCTCGGTATTCTCACCAAGCCCGATCTGGTGATGGAGATTTCGACACAGAAACGCACGTGTGATCTTGTCCTCGGTAGAGACCATCAGCTCAAGCTAGGTTACTACCTAGTTCGCAACCGTGGCGCTGACGACGTTTCTGAACTCGACTCATCTAAACTGCGCACACTGGACCGCTTGTTCGAGAAGGAGCCGTGGAACAAGCTGCCCAGAAACCGTCTGGGTATAGATGTTCTCAAGATGCGTCTAGGCACGCTGCTGGAGGAGTTGACGGCTCGGTCGTTCCCTTCCCTTAAGCGCGAGCTTAACCGTAAGATGAAAGAGGTGAAAGAACAGCTCCAGTCTCTAGGCCAGCCACGCCAGACAGAGCAGCAGCAGCGCATTTTTCTAGGCCGCATTGCGTATAGCTTCCAAAGCATCACTTTTGATGCTAAAGAGGCTATCTATACGCGCCATCAGGAACTCAGGTCGCCTGAGATGCGTCTTGTCACTAAACTCCTGAATCTAGGCGATAGTTTCCACAGAGAGATGATCACCAACGGTCACACTTGGAAATTCGATGAGAAAACCCCAGCCACGCGAAACGCTGAAGGAAATCTAAGTCTACATGGTTTGAGCAACTTGAAATATGAAAAAGACGATGTATTCAAAGATAGCTTAGTCAAGCAAGATGAAGTTGAAGATGCAGACGATAGCGTCGATGTGTATAAGGTGGCCTCTTTGCTATCTCCAGGCAAGGGAAAGGATATCGAAGAGCTCGACTGGCTCAACGACAATCTCGAGAAGACGGAACTCGTGGATATCGAAAAGCCCATTTCTGGCATCATGGCCGCCATCGGAGAGCGCTATAAAGAGACACGTGGCCGCGAGATCGGTAATTCACAAAGCCACATCGTCAACGATATCTATCAAGAGCAAACAGCTAAGTGGTCTACACTCGCACACATCTATGTAGCCAGGGCTGCGGTAATCATCAACGAGTTCATCTGTGCGGCATGCAGCCGTGTTTGTCCCGATAGGACGCTACGTCTCCAACTGCTCTCAGCGTTGTCAGGGATGCTGTACGAAAGATACAGTAAAGCTTTCGAGCAGATCCGCTTCCTCGTTCATCTGGAGAAGACTCTGCCCATGCAGACACTAAACCCCGCTTACGTAAAACGGCGCAACCAGCGGATGATGGAGCACACTGTCAAGTGTCTTTCTGAGGACGTGGAAAGGCTGGGTCGGCCTGACAAGCCGCCTGGTCAAACCATTCCAGATGCTGCAATCAAGCAGTTCGCCAATTCAATGATCTCGAAGCCGCAAACTCTGCCAGCCATATACTTCCAGCTAGAGTCGTACTACGAGCTATCAGTCGATGCCTTCATCAACAATGTCTGGCGCCAGGCTATCGAGTACCATTTGGTCAATAGCCCCGAGTCGCCACTATCATTGTTCACCCAAGATTGGGTTGCGCAGTTGAACGCAGATACGTTGCAGATGATTGTTGGTGAGTCGCAGGAAACAAGTGACGAGAGAACGCACCTCGAAAAATCGATTCAAAAGCTCAAGATTGCGTACAAGACCCTTCTACTGGGGTAAGGAGAGGAAGCGATGTTCAACTTGCTTGGGGTTAATCTTCACACTTCCGTTTTTTGCGTTCTTTGTTTCTTTATCAGTAATGTTGTATCTCAATATAGCTACTATTTATTCTATCAAATAACGTTCTATCGGGTTTATCTATTACTTGATATGATGTATAAGTTGAAATAATTAGGTGGTACTAATGTTGTGCTTTGATGCATAAGATCATGACTATTTATGTTGAGCTTACAAAGCTCATGTATTGCCTTTGAGAGCTATTCGTAGGGTTCCACATGCCTAGGGTTTGCAGCAACTTTCCTTTCGGCCGATCTATATGTATTGAACCTGGTTACATAAAAGAATATTGAAAACTGCGGGTAGGATGTTTACAATGGAAAGGCCATGATAAAATATACTCTATAGTTCTGGTAACTAGCCGATCTTCATCATTACTTGGTTGAGTAGACAGCCAGGTATCTACATATCTATCTATAAAAAGAAAAAAAATTAAAAAAAAAAGAAAAGAAAAGCAAAAATGAAAGCATTGATCAATGTGCTAGTTCAAGATATCAAGCCTTAGCAAAGGTATTAGGCTGGGAATATATCAACGAAGCTAAACATTGCATGAAAAAAAAATAAAAAAATCATGTATAGACTGTTGCTATGGTGCGACATACGTTTTTGTCGATGAAAAGGGGCGAAGATATATTAGGCTTTGGAATATCAGTTCACACTGAAAGAGAAGGTGGAAGATTGGCAGCCTGAGTGGCTGCCTGGGCGACTTGTGCTGCTATCTTCTTCTTCCTTAATCCCTCAGCTCTCGTTTGTTCCATTTCTGCGCGGAGATATTCATTGAACTTTTCTGGGTTATCAATGAAAAGATGATGGCCGGCATCTCGCACAATGATGACCTTTGCTGCTCCGTTCTCGTTCTTCTGCTCATACTCAGTGCCATGCAGCAAAGCTCTTTCACGTGCTTCTAGTAACTTTTGCTCGGCAGCAAAACCACCAGCGGCGTCCATCCAGTCACCGTCGCCATACATCATAACAACTGGGATGCCCGTTTCACGAAGAGGGACATCCTTTGCGGAGGATCCTTCTGGTATAGGGAGTATTTGGCGACCTACACCGGCAATTCGGTTGACGAGTGGGCTGCGCGCAAAGGCTCCAGGAGCTAGAAGGTAGGGCATGGCATATTCTCCGGATCCGGGCTGGCGGAATATGGAGAAAGCGTAGTCGTGGAGCAGAGTTGCGTCGGAATCAGGCAGGTGGTTAAAGCGCCGTGACGACCAACCGGAGACAAGACGAGGTCCGAGCGGACCGGTAAGTCGGATAATGCTGAATGGCGAGACGTTGGCGTCCCAGAGATAGCTTAGCCAGCCGGGAATACGACGGCGTGGAGAAGCCGAAGCTTTAGAGTCATTGGCATTGATACCGTTGACAATGCTTTCTTGATCACGTGTGAATTCGTTCTGCAATGAGGACTCTTGCGGCTCGGGCATCTCTGCGTTGACGGCGTCGGGATCTTCCGGTACGCCGACCGGTGAGGCCAAGATGAGCTTCTTGATGCGACCGGGGTACTTGAGAGCATATGCGACACCGAGATAGCCTCCCAACGAGTGGGCGCAAAGAGTAAATGAATCGATATTGCGCTTTACACGCCATTCTTCGAGAGAGTCGATGAACCAGCCCTCGGCCTCGGCGATCTTGGCCTCACGGGTCTTGGCCTTGATACTGAAAGATGGGCGAGTCTAGAACTAACGATTAGAATCAAATTGTAGAGAAGAAAGTAGAACATGTGTAGTTTCACATACCGAGTTACCCATACCAAGCATGTCCAAGGCATATAACTTCCAGCCCGGCACACGAGTTAATGGCTCGTAGTTTCTATAGAAGAAGCCTAGGCCGGCGCCATAGCCATGTAGCATGACGAGGTTCTCGTCAACTTGCTCACCAACCCGCTCGACCGATAATTCGTTGAGGCCGCGGTTCTTTCCGGACAGTTCGACCATGTTGGAACGCCATACACGGAAACCGAACGGGTCTTTATTGTCAGTTGGCGAAACAGACGCCACACCGTCAACATCGGTAGCTTCTTTGAGGTACGGAATCATCTTGAGCAGATTGCGCTCAGCGAGCTTAGGGTTCGTACACGACCACTGCAGACAACAAAAGAGCAGGATAGTTAGTCAGTGTGCTCCGATATGTGAGATCATATAGAATCAGCCTGTATAACTGAGTGCTTGATGGCCATATACAGATATATCAACCAATCGACGCAGATGAAGGACGCACCCATTGCTTAGCGGACTCGCCAAAGCTCTGTGGAAACATTTGCGCGAGCGACATGCGCGGCCGTTCGGAAGACGGCGCCGAATCATGAGCAGCCATCGTAGACGAAGAAGCGATATAGCTAGATGAATCAACAGAAGCCGCAAAATCACTATGTGAATGTAACCCAGAGTCGGAATGCGAGGCTGAAAAGGCAGGCGATGTGTGGCGAAAATTGGCGGGATGTGGTGCGGAAAAATAAAGCCGAGGTCGACGAATAATGACTGTAGAGGCTTGTGTTTTAAGCATTCCGAAAAAGAGGGAAAAAAAAGGAAAAGCAAAATAGAGAATCAATGAAGGTTATAATCAAAATTGAAGATGTTATAAGATATGATTTCCAAGATGCAAAAGCCGGTTATTCCTCGTGACGTTAACCTATCAATTTTGGTCTTGAAACTTCTATCCACTGCTAAAACGGCAATTGCGGCGTTTGCGATCAATTAATCGAATACAGAGCGCCTGCTTTCTATAGGGTGAAGCCACCTGGATTACACGGTATAGTTGATGTAGTTGTTTCCTGTTCCTGTTCGGAGTTAATGTGTGGGCGTAAAAACAAAAGCCGCTTTTTGTCTAGGCTGCCAAATAGCGACATAAGATATCTAATGAATAGAAGGCAAAGTTGACAAGTTCTGTTGTTTGCCTAAATGTTTCGAGTAAGCAAGAAAGTGGAAATATATAAGTAAACAGAAAAAACAATTCGAGTCGCACTTTCAAGATGCCAACAAAAAAGGAGTAATGGGAAGTCTAAAGAGGGAGAGAAACAAATTCACAACGTTATGGACAATTTTGACTATGTCTGAACAACGATTCTAAACTGCATAATAACCCTAACTCAGGGTCTAACTATACGCTAGCAATTTAAGCACCAGGAACAAAACTATCCCCAACAAAACTTTACTTACTTTTTGGAGTAGAGCACTTGAAGACTATAAGTGAGGGTTTAGATTTCTTAGATGATTCCATTAGAGTAATTCACATATTGAATGGGTATTCTAATACTAAGAATAAAGCTTGTATTGAGGACTTTGTACTTATGAAAATGGACTAAACTAAAACAAAGGAAGAATCACTTTGAAAAAAGCAAAACTATAGAGCGATGGAGTCTGGAATAATGCACTACTGGCCCTACTCAACATTCATGGTCTGACCTCCTTTACTAGAGCCTCTGGTTGACCTTCGAGTTAAGTATCTATGTGTATGTCCGCCAGAGCCTTTATTTGAGCCTCCTTCTTTGTGACAATTTCGTTTCCTACCGCGTTGAGTAGCAGTCAATGTCGTAGAGTAGAAGCACCAGGAGCGGCTGAGTTGATGTTCTTTTCCACAAATATCTTTTTACCACGTGAACGACTCGGGGCATTGTTAGAGAAATCCGCATATGACGGTTGCTTGAACTTGATCGTCTTGCTCTGGCTTTTGCTCGAAGTTGTCATCTCTATGCCCATTGTGTCAATGTCTCCAATGCCCTCTTCGAAAGGCCGTTCCAGTTCTTTGCCTTTGTCTCGGGCAACTGTTGCAGGAGCTGACGAAGAATGTCGTTGGCTGTGAGAATCTTGCGCTTAGAGCCTGCTCTTTCCGGTCACAGTCCCCGCTACTATATCTTGTAGTAACGAGGCTTTCCATGCCATCTCACATAATCTGATTTGACGCTCCTCCGCGATATCGGCCTCAAGGGACGGGTGCCGCTCAAAACGATCCTGTTCATTGGTGACTCAGGCCAACACATTCATTCTGCTCTACTCTCTAAGCACATGTTTATCTAGATCATGGTGAATATTGTTGTCGTCACCATCAAACAGATGATCTTCTAGTACACTAGGAACACAACGACTCATGTATCGCAAACCGATTTTCTTGAGGTTCTCGATATAGCTGAACCCTGCCACTAGAAGAATGGGTATTGCATTTCGAAGTGTATAGTGTTCTGAAAGCTCACTCTGGCATATCCTGATCGGTCCATCAAGCATCAAGTCATTGGCTACTGCCATGACATCAACAACTAATTCTCTATAGCGGTCTTAGCGGTCTATACCGTCAGTGACGACATTGCAAAATCTAAACGGGATACCAGTAAAGAGATATCTCACAACCCAACTGAAAATATCTGGTCATATGTGCTGAAAGACGACTGTAATGTGTTTCATGCCATTTTTTATGGTGTAGTGGTCTTTCAAGTCTGCAACCTTGGAGTATCTGTGTATGAGACCTTTAAAAAAGGGGCACCGTTTGGTGTCAATCCCTGAGTGCAGTCTGACAGTAGCACCATCCAGCTGGATTTCTATATTTGAATGTAAAAGCTGCTTGTTGAAAGCCTCTGTGTCGTTCAAGAAGCTTTCATACTAAATTGTCAGATATCTTCTGTTGTAGTCGTCGCTGGATTTGTTTGGATGTGCCTCTACTTTGAGAATCTCGTCTACGTAGGCCAATCTGACGCTACTATCCGATTAAAATATATGATTGATTGATTCTTACTACAAAGCTTCTTTTAATTTGAGATTGGAAGCGCTGTGGACATCATCACAATATATGTTGAAGAGGCCTATGATTACGTCTATAAAATGCATACTCTAGAACTCAACTTCGATTTCCGTCTCTTTCATCATGATACTCCAACGGTTGTCCGTATGTACGGTGAACTCCAGGCTTCGCTCGGGCGAGCTCCATAGCCGCCCTCATAGGTTGGGGATGAACTACCAATATATAAGAATGTGCAGGCATTTTGAAGTTAGGTTCTCCTTCGATTGCTATCACCGCATCGTAATCGAATTCGTCAAAGGATGTCGCCGATATTGCAGTAGTGAGATCAGAAGATAGGTTTCGTGGAGTCTTGGCAATCTCGACTGCTTCCAAGCGTCGTGCCGTACGACGATGGCGTGGGCGCCAATAGAAAAACCGGTCAAAGATGCCAGATAGAGAGAAAAGTTCATGGAAACCGGATATAGGATGGAGCTCAGGTGCAAAGATTGTTAGCACTCTATGATCCATGTATCTGAGGGCGGCTTGTGTGCGAAATGATTAGGCTTTGGCGGATCTGTCGCTTCGCCATGTTTTTTCTGATAGTGCCAGATTCTCACAGGTTTGGAAAAAGACAATTTTGAGAGTTGGAAGCGGATTCCAGGGTGGGTAATGATGGTGTATGATCTTCATGAGGAAGTACTTCAACATTCGTGGTCTAAACGTCGTCTACATAGGATAATGCAGCAATAGTCTTGTCACTAATAGCCACGAATTTGATGTTGTCAGGGTGACGTTTAAGTCCCATATACCGGTAGTCTGGATGCTCTACAACTTAACCTGGGAGTAAGTCCTGGATGAGAAACTGAATGACCATGTAGATGTGATTGGCAAACACAATTATTTGGTGCGACTGTTGTAGACATACAGTTGCAAACTCAGTAGCAGCTAACAGTTGATCTTGTTGTGTATCTGTGACGTACCGACTTGTAGAGGTACAGCTTGAACTTCCACAGCTCGAGATTCAGCCCCTATAAGACCAAGTTGGCCTTTGTTATGGCCTCAGCAGTATAGATGGATTTTGCTGAAAGTGACCAAATGACACCTAAATAACACGTTGAAGCTCCCACACCTAGGACTTTTACTTCTTGTAGCACACTTAAGACATGGCATGGTGATAGGTTCATGGCCTGCTCATCCGTATTCTGTGGGACTGGCAACTTATAGCCAAGTTGACCGTGGGTACCAAGACCCCATGTCCAGACAGTGTGATCCTTTGTAAGAGCCACAGTATGATCTTGACCTGCAGCTATATCAAAGATGTATGTATCTTCAAAGCCTGGAACATTGACATAGCTGTATTGAGTATGCTCATTACCTAGTTCAAGTCTTCCACCTTGGCCCAAACCAGATACGCACAGTTTTGAGAGTTTTTCGCCGGTCAATACAAGGCTGTGAAATTTCGAAAGAATAGTGGTGCAGATATTCATTAGACTGAAATGTACAGATTATGGAATATCTGTGATCTTGAGGTCGACTGGAGGGTCATGATCCTAAAGCTGTATTGCTCTAGGTGTCGAGCATAGAGTGATTTAAGAGCTGATTCTGATTTTGTTAGTTGGATCGGCTCTGGCCAATTTTGGTCACCATCACCATCACCATCACCATCACCAACACCAAGAGAGTGGTTCTTATTACCACCAAAACATATAACTGTATGTGCTGATCTGGTAAAAACGGTAAAACCCACATTCAGATACAAACTCTTAAAAAAATCACACTTATTGGATCATTTATACAGTATTCTTCCTTCCTCTCCATAGGTACGAATATCAAGCTATACAGTTCAAAGGGGCAATGGCCATCATGGTCCGATACTTTGATGAGACGAGGGAGATTGCCTTCGGAATCTAGTTTATTCATAGAGAGTGACTCTTTTTCAGGAATCATTCTTGCAATTGAGATATTCTCAATGGTCAGATAGTCCAGGAGTGCTGCTACAAACAAGGCAGAATATATGTGGGTTGAGGATGCTGCCCTCAAGAGAATGGTGAACCCAGCATAGTCATTGCTGTTGACATGGGCCTTGAGTTCTGCAAAGCTATGGGAAGTCTTCTTCAATCCTGTTTTGGATAGGGTAATGGTGACTGAGTTGGACTGAGAACTACCACGAAGGGCCTGAGCATAGAAGCTACCATCTCCAGTGGCATAGATGCTGCTAGATGCTAGTAGATGTTAGAGACTCTCTACACCATTGTACAAGTAAAGACTGAGAGTTCATTGCTGAGCTGTAATGGGATGTCTTGACACACCGTATGCCGTAGTTAAGGTAAGGAAGACATTTTGTGATAGTTAATGAAAAACTTAAGGCGATAGACAGAAGAATAGGTAAACTTGAGTTTCTATCGGATTCTAGCAATGTTAATATGTATGTGAAACAATGGGACATACGTGATGTTGTATATTGTGTTTTGTGATTGGGATGTGTATACAAAAGGGAAGAAAAAAAGAAACTTGAGAAGTAAGTTGTCCTTCACCTTACATTGTATACTAGTATTACTTCAAGGCTGTGCATCTTAGGATACTGAGGTGGTACAGGGCTATAAGAGCTCTATTTACACATTAATAAAGTAATTTTTTCTAAAAAGTGAGACACTGCACTTGGCTTAAGCTTGGAGAAATCCGATAGAACTATGGCATAATTCTTGACTCTTAACAATAATATAATTTCACATCACATTTTAGTCCCTTCTCGGGTTCTTATGCTACATATCTATTTATTTATTTATTAGTCGGTTTACATCTCTATGTATGATGTGGATCCGACTCCATAAAATCGTCAGGCTTCAATTTGGGCATTACTGGATGAAGGCGATTTATGTCTGGTGCCACAAGGGCCTGAAGGTTCTCCTTGAGGTTGAAGTTTAGTGAATAGGGCGACGAAACCATGATTTTTACACTAATATCTCCAAGATGGTTTGTAACACAAGCTGAATGAAACCAGGTAGAACAGCACTATAATGGTCTCTCATTTTTATCCTGTAGCTGTACCATCAAACGCTATTAGGTCTATGATAACTTTGGAACGGAAGTATACTCAAAACATTTGAACACTACCTTGTCTCTTATATACTTGGAATATCTTGTCGGTGATTATTACTTGTAAACTTTTGGTTTCCATTTCAAGATAGACTTAGTTTTAGCCTAGAAACATAATTGCCCTAGATAAGTTACACTAGCAAATTAAGTCATGTCATTTGATACACACCCTGATAAACAGTTTGTCCACAAAAATGCATATAACATAGTTAGTTCACCTTAGTAAGAGAAGATACGATAGCGATAAGATAAGAGATCAGAGATTCAAAGATCATAAAAATAATGATTAGATATGATAAGATAGCATAATTTTGTCTATATTATCTTTTTGCAGCCAATAGGAAGATGATAAGTTAGACCAAAAATGAAAGTAGACAAGAACTTAACTTAACTTAAGGCTTAACTTAGCTAAACCAGAGCAAAGGTAGTCGAAATCAAAGTCAAAGGAAATGGCAAGGAAATGGGAGAGGTGAGGGAGGTCAAAGTAAAAGTGAAAGGAAATCGCAAAGTAAGAAGGGCAAGGCGAGGTCGAAGTTGAAAGCACAGAATCCCTAAAAGTCTACAGAAAGCAAAGGCATACTAAATCCTAACAATAAAGATGAAAAGCAGATCGGCTTATGACCGAGAAGACTTGAAAGTTTTCTTTCCTGCCGAACAACTCATTTGCCATATGTGTTGCTCTTTAGAGGGATGACAGTCATAGAAATTACATATATAAGGCATACTAAAGCATTGGAATATGATGGGGATAATAATCAAAAACAACTAACTAGTTATAGAAAAATAAACCCTCAATTTGCTACTAGGAAGCTCTGAAGGGTCTAGATATTTACGTTTCTTATCTACAGCAAATTGGTAGTATACCTAACTTAAAATATCACGAGATATTTTCTAATGGAAAAGTGAAATGATATAATAAGCTATACTCTAAGAAAGGGGACCTCTTAGCTTTGTATAAGGGGAAATAAGCTGAAAAATGTATATAGTTATGTATTTAAATATCTTTGTAAAATGCACACATGACTATTATATGTAGCACCAAAATTGCATCTTCTCAGACAAGAAGCGGGGCAAAATAGATAGAATCGAATTGGTCTAAAGTATCACAAACCATCTGAAATTAGTTTATCAGAATTAAAGATATATTGAGTTGCAAGAAAGTGTGAGTTAGAGTGGTTATTGTTAAAATTACATACTTATATGTACTTCAGCTAGTTATTGACTCTAAATAAAACTTTGATTGCTGAACACAAAGCCTGAACCAAGACATTTATTAGTGCCTTCATTTATAGCTGAAGCACTTACTGACAAAGTGAGATCCGCACCCACATCATTTGGCATATTATTTATGTATTTCAATGAAGATATAACACCTCAAAGAGACTGCAAAAGTTCAAGAGTATGACTGATTGGAGATGAGGGAGGGTTTGGCAACATCAATTACTTTGATCTATCCAATCAAATGAACGTATATGTACTCCCAAGCAGAGTAATCTAGTCAAAATGTAATACATCTTCATATATCATCAACATCTATAGTACTTCATGTTCACTACCTATATGCACTACGTGAGAGCAAAAGTGCATATATCAATAAGACCTGGCACTGATAGTTTGATATGGCCAGTCATAGTGAATTAGTCTCTAACTAGTTGGTTTCTATTTAGGATATAGTTGGGGGGTGAGATCAGCACAACAGTAAGTAGGGTGAAAGGGCTTACTCTAGCAAATATCTTGTAGCCAGTGTAGCTAAGGATAGAAAAGTGAAAGCCAGGTCCAATCTCAAGAGCTGGGTAGAAGCAGCGCCAACCTGTATAATTTTCCCTCGGCATTTACATGCATATCTACAAAGATATTTGTCTCAATGACGAATATATGGAAATCAAGTGCCCCTTGTTGTGTAGTGAGGGTTACACATACATACTATTGTGAGTCGGCCTTCTTGAAAAGACCTCTAACATAGCAGAAAAAGATGTGTAGACGGTCCTTATTTTTCCTAACAATAACATGCGACCTCGTAGGTTGCATGGTGTAGTTGAAGGTGGCACAGAGTGGTGCCTTCTTAGGCCATGATGTCCGCTCACCCATTACCAGGGATACCGAGGTGTAGGTACCCAGAACTCTGATGATATCGGTGTTCATCCTGTCAAGTCTGGGCTAGATCGTGAAACTCAAAGATCTGGGATTAGCAGGTGTCCGTTGGTGGTGCTGGTTGGTTATCAAGGACAACGTGAAAATTCTCTGTATATGGGGACTGGACGGCCATTTTCAACTATTTCATAGAATCTGAAGTTAAATTTATGCTCATATCATAGTATCTGACTGGAAAGTAACACATTTAAGCCAATTATGCTTCTTATTTCTCATATACAGTGGTTTCAAGCTTTTCAACATCACATAAACATCAACCGTTATCTTACAACGTAGGGTCGTGGAAATATTGATAAACTTCTTACTGTTGGAACTGCTTCCTGGTGCTGATGATGAGTCAGTATAGAAGCCGAAGTGGTTTTATGTAGAGCATGGCCACTTTGTAGTACTGACTATTAAGTTTTCGGTAATTAAAACTAGTTAGCTAATTAATTTCAATATAAAAAAACATCGTCAACATTAATACTAATCTAATACGGGGTCTTTCTATACACTAGCAGCTTAGGCGTCAAGAACGAAACCCTCTTAAATAAAACTTTAGATCTAGAAGTAGAGCACTTAAAGGCTCGGTAAGTCGGCATTTAGACACCCTGTAGATTTTACGAGTCGCCCGATTATATCTTTAAATAGGTTTGTAATAGTTATACTCAAGTTTGTATTAGAGACTTTGTATTCATGTAAACCGACTAAACTAAATAACATCATTGAGAAAAGAAAAACATAGCTACTAGCCTTCGCTATTCTTAAGCTAACCTCTTTTACTAGAGCCTCTTGTGGGGCTTCTAGTATCATGTGTATGCTGCTTGTTAGAGTCTTTATTCGAACCTCCTGCACCGTGACGCCGTCGATTAGATTTTCTACCACTTCGAGCCGGAGGTGAGGTCATAGAGGCAGAAGCAACAGAAGCCATTGGGCCGGCGTTCTCTTCCGCCAATGGTCTTTTACCGCCTAAACAGCTTGGGGTATTCTTAGGAAACTCTACGTTATGAGAATCTGTGTTGACAGCGCCATTATTAGCACGTGAAACGTTGCGAGTTTGCGTGGTCCTGTGGTTGCTGTTGTCGGTGCGCGTTTTGGCCGCGTTCTGGGACTGAGCTCGAGATTGAGCTTGAAACTTAGATGATAGTTGACCGGGATGGGAAGAAGAGGATGCCGGAGACTGCCCTTTATTAGCTACACTACTCGTAGTACTGGAACCACCCGTACTCAATAGACGTCCCTTATTCTTGTTTCGGTTGCGGCCTTTGCCTGAGCCACCTGCCTGAGTATGTGGGGTTGAGGCCTGTCCAGATGACTCTGCTTGTTCCTGTGCAATCATGTCTTGAATCAACTGCATCGACTTCTCTTCATTCTCTTTTAAACGCTGCTCTTCTTCTCCCCACCACTGTAGAAAACGCTCTTCCTCTTGGATTTCTTGGAACGTCCTTCGACGCACAACATCTCTCTCTACACGCTCACGCTCGCGCTGTTCGTACTGCTCACTAAAGATCTCGTCAAGGGGTTGTGCTGGTAGTGCTGGTGGGGTCGCGAATGACGTCACTGGATTTTGTGAGCTGGACAATGCAGAAGCCGGTCGTGGTGCGGCTGGGCCGGATATGAAAGAGCCCAGATTCATGGGCCGTGAAAGCACTTCATGCCTGGGCAGTGAAACTGAAGCCAGCGTGGAGTTGTTGACCTGCGAAGAAGGAGATGTTGTATGAAGGGGCCGAGACATCGACTGGGAAGCAGACATTCTCCGGGGTATAGATGTGGCGACTGATCCCGGTGATGATCTGTCAAAAGCAGAACTTTCGTCATAGTCTATGCGACTAAGTTGAGGTGGAGTTGACATGTAATCCTTCTTTTGTGTTCCCTTCTTGGCCTTGGTTGAGACAACGTTTTGCCACTCAGATTTAGCTTCTTGTTCAGCCTCTACCATATTATCCGTGATCAAGGCAATAGGCTGATCCAGTATCGAATGAGCAGGTACTTTCCATGGGGCACTTTTCGCCAAAGACTTGCTGGTAGTGTCCTGGGACTCGAATGAAAGCTGCTTGAACTTGATCTTCTTGCCCTGGCTCTTGATCGGTGTTGGCGTCTCCATGTCCATTGTGAACATCATATCGCTGTCTTCATCGCCCTCTTCGGAAGGCCGTTCCGGTTCTTTGCCTTTGCTGGAGGCAACTGGTGCAAGAGATGACGAAGAAGGTCGTTGGCTGTGAGAATCTTGCACTTCAGACGCACTTTTTCCAGGGGACGCTCCGACATCTTGTCGCAAGGAGGCCTTCCATGCCATCTCACGTAGTCTTATCTGACGCTCCTCCGCAATTTCAGCCTCAAGGAATGGGTACCGCTTGAAGAGATCCTGTTGTATGGTGACTCGGGCTGCTTTGTGCACATTGTTCTGGTTCAATCGTACAAATTCGTCCAGTTCACAAAGAAGACTGTTGTCGGCACCATCAAGTAGATGGTTTTCTAATAAACCATCAACACAGCGACACATGTATCGCAAACCGATGTCCTTGAGGTTCTTGATATAGCTAAACCCTGCTACTTGGAGAATGGGTACTACATTTCGAAGAGTGTAGTGTATTGATAGCTCACCCTGGCATATCTTGATTAGTCCATCAAGCATCAACTCGTTGGCTACTGCCAAGACATCAACGACTAATTCTCCATAGCTGTCTATACCATCAGCGATTACGTTCCGAAATCCAACCACGAAACCGGTGTAGAGATATCTCACTACCCAACTGAAGATTTCTGGTCGTATGTGCTTCAAGTCGACTATGATGTGTCTCATACCATTTTTTATGGTATAGCGGTCTTTCAAGCCTGCACCCTTGGAGTATCCATGTATGAGACCTTTGAAAAAGGGGCACCGTTTGGTGACAATCCCCGAGTGAAGTCTGACAGTAGCACCATCCAGCTGGATTTCCATGTTTCCATTCAAGAGCTGCTTATTGAAAGCCTCTGTGTCGTTAAAGAAGTGCTCATACTGAGGTAATATCATTTTTTTACCTGTTTCGTCGTAAACGTATGGGCCTGAAAACGTCTTTGCTTGGACAATCGCGTCTATATAGGCCGATTTGGTACCACGACCTAGACTAAATATATCGTTGAATGAATATCGGTAGCAACAATCTCTTGGGTAGAGATTGGAAGATGTATACGGGGAACCAGTGTATATGCTGAGGAGGCCTATGATTACACCTATAACAGGAATTCTCTTGAACTCAACTTCAATTCCCGTCTCTTTCATCACCATACTCCAACGATTGTCGTATGTATGTCGTACTCCAGGCTCCGCTCGGGCGAGCTCCATAGCAGCCCTCATAGGCTGTGAACGGACTGCTAATACATAGGAATGTGCAGGTATTTTGTAGTCAGGTTCTCCGTCAATAGTTATCACCACATCACAATCAAGGTGGTTGAAGGATTTCGCCTTGATTGCATCCGTGAGATCGAGACAAAAGTTTCCTTCAGAATCCGGGTCGTGAGATTCTCTCATGAGCTCTTGATAACTAATTTCTCTTCGCCAATAAAGAAATCTGTCAAAGATATCAGATAGGGGGAAAAGGTCATGTAGATCGTCGATAAACTGGAGTTCGGGTGACTTTATGCTGAATAACATATCATCCATGTATCTAAGGGCAGCGTATGTGCCAAATGATGAGGCTCTAACGGACCTGATGTCCGAAAGATTTGGCACTCGATCAAACTTGAAATCATCTCGAACCAGGTCTGACTTCTGGTTGATATCCTTGGCTTTGTCTCGCTTGATTTGACGCCAGACTGAGCCATTCTGACAAGAAAGAATAATACTGCCATATTCTCCTACTGCAATAGATGTTGCTTCGTCATGATATTTCCGGGAGTGCCAGATTCTCACAGGATTGGAAACAGACAGTTTAGGGTTGGAGGCAGGTTTCGGGGTTGATAGTGGTGGTGGATGATCTTCTTCAGGGGGTACTTCAACATTCATGGTCCAGACTTCGCCATGATAGGACAATGCGGCGATAGTCTTGTCACTAGCTGCAATGAATTTGATGTTACTGGAGGTAGGTGGTTTGTATCCATACAACTGGCCGGGGTTTTTGACAATGTAGCCTGGGAGTAGATCTGTAGCCGGAAACCGAATGACCTTGTAGCTGTGATTGGCGAACACAATGATTTGGTGCGAATGTAATAGACACACAGTTGCAAACTCAGTAGCAGCTACCATCTTGATTTCGTTGTGTATCTGTGACGTACCGACTTGTCGAGGTACAGCTTGAACTTCCACAGCTCGAGATTCAGCCCCTATAAGACCAAGTTGGCCTTTGTTACGGCCCCAGCAGTATAGATGTGTTCTGCTAAAAGCAACCGAATGACATGCCGATGCTGCCAAACCTAGGACTTCTACTTTCTTTAGCACACCCAAGACCTGTCGTGGTGATAGGCTTATAGGTTGCTCATCCGGATTTTGTGGGACTGGCAGCGTATAGCCAAGTTGGCCGTGGGTATTAAGACCCCATGTCCAGACAGTGTGCTCCTTCGTAAGAGCCACAGTATGATCTTGACCTGCAGCTATATCAAGAATGTACTTAGCTTTGAAGCCTGGCACATTGACATAGTTAAATCGAGTATGCTCATCACCTAATCCAAGTCTTCCACCTCGGCCAACACCAGATACATAGAGGTTTGAGGATTCCTCCGCGGTCAATACAAGGCTGTGAAATTTCGAAAGAACAATAGTGCGAATTGGCATGGGATTAAGGTGTACAGATTGTGGAATATCTGCGGTATCGCAGTTGACGGGAGGATGACGATGTTTTTCGTGAGGGTGGTCGTCCGGGCTAAAGCTGTATTGCTTTAGGTGTTGAGCATAGAGCGATCTAAGAGTTGACTTTGACCTTGCTAGTTGGATCGGCTCGGGCCAATGTCGGTCATCACCATCACCAACACCGAGTGAGTGGTTCTTATTACTACCAAAAACGTATAATTGTACGTCTCTGGTTTCAGCCTCACTTCTACGAGCTGTATATGACAGAAACGGAGAAAGGCCGCATTCAAATATGTACTCTTCGGTAAATTCTACGCCTGTGTGTATAGGCTCGAAAGGGGGGTCTTCGTCTAATTCCCAATATAGCCTATAATTATTCATAGATACGAATGTCAAGCGATAGAGCTCGAAGGGGCTATGGCCATCGTTGTCCACTACCTTCGCGAGACGAGAAATACGGTTTCCGGGACCTGATGCATCAATAGACAGGTTGTGTGCTTCTTTTTCTAGAAGCATTCGTGCAATTGAGATATTCCCGAAATAGAGTGCCCTGTGAAGAGCATTCCAGCCATTTTCCGGATCTTGAATATATATGTCAACAGCCGGATGGTCCAGGAGTGCAGCGACAAACAAGGGAGAAGATTTGTGGGTTGAAGATGCTGCCCTCAAGAGAATGGTGAACCCAGCATAGTCTTTGCTGTTGACATGGGCCTTTAGTTTTGCGATGCTGATGGAAGTCTTCTTCGGTCTTGTTTTTGGTACCGTATTGGTGACTGAGTCAGATTGAGAACTGCCATGAAGGGCCCGAACATAGAAACCATTATCTCCAGTAGCATAATTAGTACTAGATACTAATAGGCGTTGAAACCCTTCTACATCATTGCACGAGTAGAGCCTCCATAGCTGAGCGTTCATTGGTGAGTCGTGGAGAGTTGTCTTGACACAAGGTATACCGTGAATCAATTCGAAGTAGACTTTCTGTCACAGCCAATATGAAACGTAAGAGCGATACACGGGAAGATAGGCTATGTCAATGAAAATAAGTGTGAAGTCCTATATTTTTATAGCAAAGTTAATATGTATGTTGAATAGTGGAAGAGTGTCTGTGTATTGCGTAGCGTATACATACCTCTGGAGATAGTGGCAATGGAAGATAACAGCGCGAAATGGCTAGATGGTAGTTCCAAGGTGGTTTTGTGAATATAGTGTTATATGGTACAATAATTTTAGAGGCTACGGTATAAGACGGGAAAAATAAAGAGGTCTATGCATTGATGTTAGAAGCGATTCCAATGGTGTTGCTTCGAAAGCACTAAATGTGATAGTGTCGAGTTCAATGCATCATATAGAAGCTTGAAATGGATGAGTAATACATTGATTGATGATGTTGAGAAAAATTAAGGGTTATCATACGGGTCTGATCAGATAGAGGGGGGATTCGTCAGCAACCCAGAATAGGAAATTGGTCAATCGAGAAGAAAAGGCTCCATGTAGAACATGTGAAACGGGACTTGATTATAGAACTAGTGTCACATTACTTAACGTTTTCTTGCCTTTTCAATACATCTCGAGCTTCGATGATTGTTGTATATAGTAGCGATTCTGTTCTTGGGTGCCACTAACATCTATATGGATACCAACGTTGACAATGGCCTTCATCATCTCAATAAAGGTGGTGTTGTTGAACACTGTTTACTGATGTCAATTCTAAGTCAGAATAGAAGCCAAAGTGGGTTTCTACTCTGATCGAGTATCTTATATCCATAACTACGAAACTATCCTGCTGTCGTTAGGATTTGTAATATATAAAGTGTGTTGATTAGTATCAATTGGTGTGTCATCATGTACAAATGCTATAGTCAAAATAGCAATTGGATTGTTGTAATACATGATTACGTCACAAGAACAGTAATATCGAGCAAATGTTTCTTTATGCTTGCAAATTGTTAGCCTGTAATTTCTCTTCTGTCTTTCAATCTTTGATATGTGAACTAATCCATCTCAACATCCAATATTTTAGTTGATTTCTCCAGTGGGATAATCAGCACTGAGTCAAGTTGTAGTGCAGAAATATCAGTTAGCCGGCGGATTTTTCAAAATGGTACGATTTTTCGCTCAGCATTTGTCGGGGTCCATCTTCCGATATGGGGTTTCCGATACATGAGCTCAATTAATAGACTCACTCACAAAACGCTGCGACATCGCCGAAGACCTTCGCAACTAAGCTTTTAGCTGACCTTCTAGGAACCTTACTAAGACCCAACTGAGAAGAAAGAGGAGCTCGCGTGCAAATTCTCATTGGCCAATAGGCTTCTAAATAAAACGAAGAAATAACTTTCCATTAGGAAAAGCTACGCCTTGTAATGGCACCGTTACAGCGCTATCGCAATTCTGCCAAGGCGCTGAACAGCAAAAACAACAGTGGGTTTTAGATCTGTTTCCCACCGCCTAATGTTTTTTATGCTTTTTCTTTTTTCCTAATTGCCGGTTTTTTTCTTGCACTATCAGCTCGTCTCCAATTTATCTAGTCGGCACAATTTCCAAGCAACCGAATCTTTGACCTTCTATTTTATCCTAGATTGCTATAGTTGTCGTTTGACTGAAGATATCCTTGAATTTCGCCTCTTCTTAAGCCGCATACAAATCCATCACCATGGCTAGCAGCGATAAGCCTCTTCCCTTTGTGTACCAGTTCGGCGCCGGCGCCATTGCCGGCGTGTCTGAGGTGAGTCTTTTCGCATCTGATGACGATAGACCAGACATGCTATGACAAGCTCGACATCGGCACCGGATTTTCGTTGGAGACCCTGTGTCGTGAAGCTAGAGCTTGCTTGATGCTACTACTATCAATATAATGGTTTAACTAACTGTGCGCTTTGCCGGTTATAGATTCTGGTGATGTGAGTCTTTTCCGCCCGCTTGTCCCTTCTATCGCTATATAAAATATGCGCCTTTCTAGCCTGTCCTGGTCTCTAATTGATCGACTCCAAGTTGATCGACACACATCCATGATCCATCTCTGCCCTGTACGACATGTCTACCAGAAGCTAACATTCCCTCTCTCCCTTCAGGTACCCTCTTGATGTCATCAAGACTCGCATGTGAGTTTTGTCTATTCTCGATAATTTCCATATCAACGACTATATTGAATATGCTTCTACTCCCTTTTGTCTCTGCCTTTGCGCCGATCAGCCAAAACTAATATCTTCTCTATTCCTGCTTATTCAGCCAGCTTCAGACTGCCACCGCTACTGGTGAGGAGGCCTACAGTGGCATGCTTGACTGTGCCAAGAAGATTGTCCGCAATGAAGGGTATGTACTATCACCCCGTCTATCGTGACTTGTGAAACCTCAACCTAACCCTTCTATCACTTTGTGTCTGCTAGTGCTTCTCGTCTATACCGCGGTATCACTGCGCCCATCCTGATGGAGGCGCCCAAGCGTGCTACCAAGTTCGCTGCCAACGATGAATGGGGCAAGATCTACCGTAACCTCTTCGGCGTCACCACCATGACCCAGCCCCTCTCTATCTTGACCGGTGCCACCGCCGGTGCCACCGAGTCCTTCGTCGTCGTGCCCTTCGAGCTGGTCAAGATCCGTCTACAAGACAAGGCCTCTGCCGGCAAGTACAACGGCATGTTGGATGTTGTCCGCAAGACCATCAAGAACGAGGGTCTTCTAGCCATGTACAACGGTCTCGAGAGTACTCTGTGGCGCCACATCGTGTGGAACGCTGGCTACTTCGGCTGCATCTTCCAGGTGCGCCAGATGCTGCCCAAGGCCGAGACTAAGGGTGCCCAGATCAGCAACGACCTGGCCTCCGGTGCTGTCGGTGGAACCGTCGGTACCATCCTGAATACCCCTATGGATGTCGTCAAGTCCCGTATCCAGAACACCACCAAGGTTCCCGGCGTGACCCCCAAGTACAACTGGGCCTGGCCCGCTATCTTCACCGTGGCCCGCGAGGAGGGCTTCGGTGCTCTGTACAAGGGCTTCTTGCCCAAGGTTCTACGTCTGGGTCCTGGTGGTGGTATTCTGCTGGTCGTGTTTACCGGTGTCATGGACTTCTTCCGTGAAATCCACTACGGCCCCAATGCCCGGTAAAGCGTGTGTACTAGCTAAATTTCTTGCGCCATCTCCAAGTGAATCTTGCTGATTTCTTTCCTGAAAGAAAAAACTGCAGCATTTTAAAAAAAAATTTCACAGAAATATACCGCTTTGCCTAGACACGCAAAGACACATGAAAAAAATTGAACTAGGAATTCCCGGCGTTCGCGTCTTACTTACGAGTTACACAGGATCATTGCCGTTTATACCATATATCAAGGAATTGAATTTGTTAACATAGCGTTCCTTCGTTGGCTTCTTTATACATAATCTCTAGAAATCTTACCTGTTCTCGTGACATATGATGTTTAGTACACGATTAGAATCATAGATTGTAATAGAACTAAAAAAAAAAAAACCCTTTTGTGTTGTTTCATTATATGCAGATTTTCGCTAGTATGTCTATATATGTAAATGCTTGTGTGGGGGATATTCCATGCCCTCTTCTTTCTTCCCCTATTTTGTGTATCGTCCTTTTTAATCGTCAAAGGTAATCTTTTTCGCCGCCGGTGCCGCATTAATGCTGATCTTCTGCTTCTGTTTAAGCTGTGCTTGTTTCCGTGCCTCCCAACTAGGATGCAATACACCATCGCCTCCATTAGCCACTTTCTTTGGCTTCTCAGCCGGCTTTTCAACGCTACCTGTCAGCGGATCAGTGACACCCTTTTTCCAAGGCGTACGACCACCCTCAAAGATGGCACCACGTTTGGCATCCCATGTAGCATCGTCCTTTCCATTCTTTTTCTTCTTCTTGTTGATTTCCTCAGCCTGTTTGTGCTTGGCTTTCTCACCAAACTTCTTCTCCCAAATAGCCTGGCGTTGACGTTGACCGAGACGGTTTTTGCGTGAGGGCGCAATATCGAGATCAGAAGCTTCAGATTCAGAACCTGACACGTAGCCACCCATAAGAGAAGGCAGGAAGGTTGAATCTGTGGGAGTGCGCGAAGATGCTTGTTTGGCCTTGCTAGATTTAGCTTTAGAACGCAAGGTTTCGTCCTCGGATGAGGACGGTTCATCCTCTTCGGAAGAGGCTTCCGGTGAGACAGATACGGATACGCCGCGGACTTTGATGGTCCTCACAGACCTGTTAGGTTTGGAGATGCGTGCTGGGCCCTTTCGCAAGGCACTATCAGAGTCAGAGTTGCTCTGGGCGTCACTATCCGAATCATCTTCACTGTCTGAACCACCAAGTAAGCTGTCCAGCTTAGATATGGCGGCCTCTTGAGCATCTGAGTCCACATCGTCGTCATCGCCAGCACTGTCGTTATCTTCAGTATCACCGTCGTTGTCACTGAACCCATTGAACTCTCCATCGAGATTTTCTGGCTCTTCATCGTCGTCGCCACTTATATCATCCATATTGATGCCTTCCAGAAGCTTTCTGCGCATCTCATCTCGCAGTTCTTTGGCAGTTGACTTCTGCAGCTTATCAGATTCACCAGTTCCCGCTGCTTCCTCCTTGGGCTCTTTCGTCTCCGAGGTCTGGTTCTCATTCGTCTCTACTGAAGCAGCGGCCGTATCCCCTTTCCGCTTCCGTGACCGTTTCTTCTCGGGCTGCTGAACGTCAAGCACCATACAGACCTCCTCGATAATCGTGTCTATGACCTGACGCACATTTGGCCTGCTGAACAAGCTGCTGGTGACAGTGTGCAGGGCAGCTTTCTGCTCTTCGCTGATATCTGGTCGTGGCACGCCGCGACGCACGAACTCGGGCAGCTCAGGATGTGTAGCAATGGCAGGGATACGGTTCAGCACGGAATAAAGATGGGCGATGGCGGTTTGTTCGAGATCGAGAGACTGTATATCGAAGAAAAGATGGAGGTTAGGCAAGGTCATGATGGTTCAATGAAAGGAGGACTCTTGCATACCTTGAGGACGGCAACTTCGAGATCTAGGCGCTGTTTTTTATCGGCGCCAACCGTCAGATCGCGAAGACGTTTTGCTAAACGCTGGCGCTCGAAACCTTTAGCGGTCTTGATGGCCTTGAAAAGATCATGGCGAGCCTTGGCTAGCGATTTGTCGATAGTGAGCGTTTCTCTCTTCCGTTTGACCATATTGAGATAGTGGAAGGGAGATTTCTTTTGATGCCGTGTTTTTGCGATATCTTTGATGCTTAATACTATCGCCGATTTGAGTATGGATGATATTGGCCGAGATGTTTGTACCGGTTGTTGAGAGTCTAACAAGTCAGATTATTTTTTCTGTTTTCTTCTTGGGCGTCACAAAATGCCTTGATTTTTTTGCTCGTTTTTTTCTGGAAGAAAGCTTCTCCAGATGACTAGATTAGGTAAAGGGTGTGGGGCTTTGCGCCGCACTGTATGCAAATATGCGTGCTGGCTCGCTTGCTGTACAGTGCCTGTCACTGTGATCTCAAAGCATTGGCTCATATCAGTCTACAAATTAAGCTAGATTGAGATTGTGTCGGTTCGAATGCCAGCTCGATCTCGCTTATATCATACCGTTCCTTGCACCTTTGAAGATAGTCCTATTCATCATATAAGCTGCACCGACGTTGCTTTTCTAACTAAACCCAAATCCAAGACCACTCTATGCTAAACACGCTGACGTAGATTTTGTATCATGTGATTCATGGCTGGTGGTTGATAGAGTACATAAATAGCTTCTATTAATGGAATGGAGCACTCACAGGTGATTGTAAATGACGGGTCATGTACCCCTCATAGCAGCGAAGCTTCCCGTCTCCATCACTAACATTCACTACAACCATACAACTACAGTCATCTGTACGTTAACTTACTAACACTGTTCTCCGACGACATCATAGCTCCACTTTCTTTTCTGTACGCAGACTCCGGTACTAGGGTTTCTATTGCCTCACTGCTCGTCACAGCCGACACCTTCAAAGTCTATTTAGCTGATTATCGCAGTGCCATTCCAACCGCAGCCGTCACGACTCATACACAAGCTCAACGTGATGCCACTCAAGCTATAGGTGACTTCAAACAGCTATTTACAAAGGTGTCAAAAAACTATCATGAATTAATCTAAGTAAAAGGTCGCAACTTACCTCACCCTGCCGTAATTACAATCTATATTTGCGCATCTTTTCGTCCGTTGATAGATCTACGCTATATCCCCGCCCTAGTCTTTTCCGGTGACATGCCATCGTTCCTTGTGTCGCCATACAACACTAAAGGCGAACACAACACTATCTCATTTCATGGTGCCTCCTAGTCATAAAGCGATAGTTCTTACACGACCAACATTATTCCTGTGTCTTGTATGCTAGGATAGCTCTCATCATGGCAAAACTTGGAAGGTTTTGTACGGCAAATGACTCAATCTATCTTCTTCGACTTGTAAGGGAAGTAGATATCAGAGTTGAAGTCGAGAACTTAGGGTTACACTACTCATGATAACCCTATATTCCATGCGCAATAGAAGCTATTCTACTACATTCGTCGTTCAGTCTAGCTCAATCTCACTGACTGCCAAAGCTATGAAATCCTCTGCAGCAGTAACCTCATTACTTTCCACCGGTGGCGTATCAACCCCAGGCACATGACTAGCAACTCCGCGCCGCTTGAGCATGCACGATTCGATAGCTATGCCGGGTCCAAAGGCACAGCCGACCACATACTCCTTAGGTGTGCCTCCGGGAGCCAGAGCATCCATATCTTTATGGGTCATGCGATTCAGAACGCTAAAGATGGTGCTTGAGCTAGAGTTACCATGATTGATGTAAACATCATAGCTAGCGCGCATCATCTCTGGCTTCAAAGTTAGGGTACGCTCGATTCCGGTAAGAATCGAGGCGCCGCCTGGATGTACGGCCCAGTCGAAGTCTTGTGGTGTTTGCTTATTCGGAGGCAGATTCTCGACACTGGCCAGCAGGTTCTGGAATGTTTCGGGCATGATATTGGCGGCTTCCTTGGGTACATTAGGCTTCAGGATGACTTTCCAGCCTGTTTGGTGTTAGCTTAACAGTTCTATATTAGTACACCGATAAGTGACGTGCTTACCCATAGCATCAGCATCGAATCCGAGGCAGTCTTCAGTGCCTGGAATCAGCTGATACTGCCAACCCAGCAGATCATAGATGGCCGGTGCGGTAGTTTCGGTGTGGCCGACACCATTACTCAAGAGTAATGCGGAGCCACAGTCTGAAAACAACACTGGAGCAATGCGCAACTCTTGCGTCTCATGCAAACTGTGCAACTCACTACGTACTAGCGTAGTACTGACCTCCAGAGCCACACAAAGAATGCGCGCAGGCTTGTTGCGCGCCGTCCGGCCGAGTGCTAGATTCGCTGCAGTACGCAACGCAGCCAAGCCGCCACTACAGCCAACGCCATGAAGCAGCGCGCGTTCTACGGCCGGCCTCAAGCCCAAGTTCTTCGCTAGGAAGTGGTCGAAGCCCGGATTGGCGCTATCAGTACACGTAGTAGCTACGACGTGTGTGATCTCGCTTAGGTTGACGCCGGCCTGTTCCGCAGCGCGTCGGCAAGCTTTCTCGGCAAGTGGCAGGCCGAACTCCATGAAAGCCTCATGTAGCTGACCGATGGTCGGCGGCTGCTCCATGTTGACCAACGGATGGTCTGGCGTCCCGATGGACGAGCGCGTATCGATACCGGTATATCGGTTGAGCGCAAGTAGCTTCTTCATGCTGTCACGTGAGCGCGGTTAGAGAGATGTAGGGTCTTGTTAGGGTATGGATACGAGAAAAGGTCCCATTCGGATAAGACCAGACTTACGCTGGAGACTCAGGATAGAAGCGCTTTGCGATAGTTGCCAGTGCATCGGGTCCTAAACTGTGCGGCGGATACTCGGAGGCGATGCCCAAGATCGACAGGCCGAGATCGCCAAAAGACTCGACTGTGGGCTTAGCCATGTTGTTGGATAATGTGTAGTAAAGAGGTTTAGTTACGGGCTGTTGTTTGAATACGAGCTAGTGGCGTTTAGATGGTGCTGCTAGCTTTCAAAAAGATAAAGAATGTTTGATTGGAATCATGTTGACATTTCCGGGCTATGGCCTTGTCTTATAAAGCAACCCAAGTGGCTCGGTCAATAAGGCTATGTTCAAAGTAGTTCCACGATTCAAGCATGAATCAACTCCACAGCGCTAAACAGTTCTTTGTATTAAACAATTGTTCATTTAACCCAGTTTATTTATCTAAGCAAGCAGGGTTGGTTCGCAAGTCGCTTCGCCAGAATGGGATCATTGCTTACATTATACTGTACAACTAGGTTCTGTCCTCTAGGCGTCTAGAAGCGTTTAGAGGCCTTCTTCCTAGGCTTTCAGATGCGTGATGAAGGCCTGAAGAAATGTGCTCTTTGTCTAAGCTTGGTCAAATACTATGAGACAAAACGCACGGAGGTTGTGTATCAGATGGCTGGAAAGCTTGCAATGATGGCGAATTATTCGATATATTGGCTCGAAGCATGCGATTTAGACAGCATTGGAACAGTATCAACAGCAAGAACTCCTTGGTATAGGAAGGATTCCATCAAATCATCTAAGACAATCTGTCATGAACCAAAATTTTCAGGTGATCGATAGAGACAGTAAACAACCAACCTCGGTATCTTCCTTTCTTGCTTGGCGGTCATAGACGCGAAAAGAGCTTTGACCCAAGGAACGTCTCTAGTTTTTAGTTGTACACAAATTCCTGGGTGACTATAGGCCAAATCAACGTACATACATACATAGACTGGTTTTTCTCAAACTCTAGAAAAAATAAACAACCCTGTTCAAGCTTGTCCATGAGCTCATGAAATGAAACCCAAGACCCCCCTCCTCCCCTAGAACATTTCCTCCTCTTCCTTTGGTCTCAACCCATGCAACGTCAAAAAGGCTCGTTTAGCTCTGAGTAGTAAAACCCAACGTTCGGAAGGCCTACAAAACACATATCTGTAGCTAGGTCGCTAAGCTCTATGTTGCTTGGCTGTTCGTTCGGGTTGCTCCGATTCCGTCTCGGAGTTGCACCGTGCCGACTTTCATGTTCGATAGGTTGTTCCTTTTGCCGTTTATCCAAGACTTAACCCACAAGATCCCCCCCCCCCCCCCCCCCNNCCCCCCCCACCCCCAAGTAGAACCCTCAAAGTAGAACCAGAGGAAAATTTGTTAGTCGTGAAGGGACTGTGGGATCATAGCTTGTTTTCCTTTTGCTTTTCTTTCTTTTTGCTTTCTCGTTCTAGTTTATTTTCTGGTTTCTAAGATCCCTGCATTTCTATAATGCACGCCGCAAACTGCTTTGACACTAAGTTTGTTTTCGAGGCGGTGTTGTTGTTATCATTTGTTTCTATATACAACTATATTATTAAAACTTATGTAGTCTAAAATACAACGCCTTATGTCTTGTCCGTTAGCCGTCAAATGCAGTCATGTGGCTGTGATTCATATGAAGACCACAAACAGCCAAAAAAGCATGACGACATTGGATCAATTGTCCCAAACTAGACTCATGCATGATCTTGAAGGGAGATGGTTGACTTTGATGAATTTGGTTGGTAGACTAGCTGGTTGTCTAGTTACATATATATGTATTATATCTAGCTACACTATAAGAAGCTTGGACTTTAATTAATATGCATGCTATGCAAGAACATGGAGATAAACAGAACAATTTCGACATTGTTATGTTGACAAGGCAAGTCATAAACCTGGTGTTTCTCTCCTCTTTTTTTTTTCTTGCACAAGAAACCTACCTTGATAACTCATCCCGTTTCAACCCTCGCCCCGCCAAGCCATATTTACCTTTTCCATTTAACCCTAGACGTTATCCATTACTTGGTATAATCACTATCAACAATAGTAACATAATGTTATTTTCACCTACCACACCCTTCGTCCTCCACATTGTTGTTGAAACCTTCGCTGGTCTTAGCTTTATTTTGCTACCATCTAAGCAACTGGCCATTGACGACAAAAATGTCCCAAAATCTACCACCAAATCCACTGCTTTAGTGCTAGCGGATGCCCATGCCGAAGCAGGCGTTGGTCCTGCCCCGAACAACCGCGCGCTATTGGTACAATCTTATGGCGGGACTCTACTATCTACCGTACTTATTGCCCTGATCTTTGCCGTTCGTCCAGATGGCTTGGATCAGACCGCCCGCTTGGTTGCCTTTGCCTTTGCCTTTGGCCATCTGTGGCCATGCAATCGTGCCGTTAACCGTATCGTATCGTTATATAGTCTCGCTGGCTATCGTGATCTGCTAGCCAATGCCAAAGCGTTCGATGTTAAGCTCTTTCTTGCCTCGCCATCGTTACACCTTGGTGTACATCTGCTTTTGGTGTATATGTTTGTGTCCGTTGCCATGGCACCATGCTATTGAAAGATGCGAATTGATTACATGTTGGAAGTAAATACTATTGGTTGGTATACAAACAGTGTCTAATATGTGATTGTGTTTCTTTTTGATAGTCCGCCTTCTATAACCGTACAAGCTGGCTCTGTTTCCTCCTTTTCAGCTTCGGAAGAGCTTCAGACCCTCCTCTTCGGCATCCAGGCCTTCTTCCTCCTCGCTCTCGGCTGCTCCTTCGTCTTCATCTAGCGCCACCTGTTGGCCTAGCAAGGTGCTGAATAGCCGGTCAATAGCATCCTCCTCCCACGTCCGCCGGTCCTCCGCTGCCATGAAACTCTGCAGCTTCTCGTGCACCGTGAATTTTAGCTTGCGGCCTCTACTAGCCTTGCGATCTACTACCTTGCGCGTCTTGGCCTCCTTCATTGCCACCCAGCGCACCGTGGCTACCTCAGCGCCTACTGCAGCATCGGTCTCTGTCGTGCGTTGTTCTACCAGTTCTTTGAGTAGTAGCTGGTAGAAGTCTGCATCGTCGTAGATGCCCTCGTCTTCAGCAATCTTTTTGGTCACGTGCACTGGGGCGCATGACCGACACACCTGTGTACGCTTGATCAGCCGCGATGGCTCAGAGAGCTGCTCATCAATTATGGTACAAATCGAGTTGGACGTGTTCTTGAGTCTGTCGCGGCTAGTAGCGGCTGATGGGCCGACTCTTCGTGACCATTTGTCTAGTGTCACGCGGCGTTGTTTTAGTGCTGCACCTTCATCGTCTTGCATATATCCCCATATAGTTTCCGTAGCAGTTGACAAATCAACCTCGCGTTTGCGCTTTTGTGATGTTCCCTTAGCCATAGAGTCGGTGAGATTTGTTCGTATGTCGTCAATCGTAGACCAGAGTGTGAGCGCCGCTTGCTCCGCGGCATCTAGAGCTGCTGAGTTATTGGATATGGTATAGTCGTCGTCTTCGTCGGCAATCTGTAGTGTGTTGGCAGAAACAAGTGCCTTTTGTAGACGGATACGGAAGTTAAGTAGGCCGTCAAAGAGTTTGCGTTGGTCACGCACAGCCATACCTTTGACGACTTCCTGTTTGGCGGCGGCGGAGAGGGCAGAGAGATGGTCCTTCTTAGCGGATACGGCGTTGCGGTTCACGGTCTCGTCTTCATCGTCGTCAGAGCCAGAGCCGGATTCTTCGTCGTCCTCTTCGTCTTCGTCATCCTCTTCGTCTTCGTCATCCTCTTCGTCTTCGTCATCCTCTTCGTCTTCGTCATCCTCTTCGTCTTCGTCATCCTCGCTACTAAGATCGTTAGAATCCTCTGAGCGCTCGTCATCGATAGCCATCTTAGAAGCGTCATCATCACCACTATCCTCCTCCTCATCTTCTTCATCACCCTGAAGGCCGTCCTTTACATCCTGGAAATCATCCTCATCCTCGTCGGAATGGCCATCTAGAAGTTCTGAGGCCTTAGGTCTGTTCTTGCGAGTCTTGCTTAGATTTGGCTTTGAGCTGCCGCGGAATGTGAACTTTTCGGTAAATTCTTCGTCGGATTCAACAAAGGCGCCGTCGCTATCGATGAGTTCATCTCCAGTTATGCGTGCCTCGTCCCGTTCAAGATCTGCCGTATCAGGGTCGTCAAATTCCTCCTCTTCATCTTCATCTTCGTCTTCATCTTCGTTTTCGTCGTCTTCAGAAAATTCTTTTTCTTTAGAAAGCTGAGAGGTTTCGGTCTCGAGATCTTTGCGCGAAATGCGAGTTCCGCGGTAGTTGGGACCGAGAGTCAAACCTTCGTTTTTGCGAAGTTTACTCTTGCTATACATAGCATACATATTAGACTTGAACACCTCTATACAGTATAAAATAAGTACAACGTTCGACTGGAGACATACTTGACCTGGACGTAGTGCTCAGTGCCAGCGTTCTCGTCCTCGCTGTCGTCTTCGGCATCTTCGTCTTCTGAGTGAGCAGTGTCAATTTCGGGATCATAGTCTAGTCAACCCCAAAAAATATATGTTAGAAGAAGTAATATAGCAGATTGAAATCATATCGGATGTTTTCAAAACAGAAAACTCACCAGTCTTGGGCTGTTGCTCTAGATGGGCGAATTGCTTCGCTCTGCCTTTTAATTTAGCACCCATACTTTTAGTAGTTGAAAAATAGAGATAATGGGAAAGAAAATAAGATATTCCTTGAAGCTAGAAGAGAAATAGGACCAAAGAAACCCAAGTTAATGCTGCCGCAATTTCTCGTACTTGAAGCCTGGAGTTCGATTTTGTCGCAAAATTCGATTTGGCAGGACGATCCATACCGGTAGTCGATGATATTTTTTAGTGGGGCATGGATAAAGATTTCTTATCGCAACCCTACTAACCCTAGTGTATGTTTTAGACGTGAAGTCTCACTCATCTTATGTCGTTTGAAGATAATTCAGGAAGCTTTAGATCAATCAACCTTTTCATAGCTTAGCTATAATTTAACTAATTTCGGTCGATTTGTTATCTTTACACCAGGGCTTCCTCACATCCGCCAATTTATGATTCGGTAGGAAACTTAAGCCTACACTATTAAGACATCGAACACATCACATTCATTCATCAGTGATTGTTTACGATCTCTAGGCCCATATCACAACATCAAACTAGGCTACAGTTCATTCCATTCTGCTTGGTCTCAACACAACATGTCGAACAGACCGAAAAACTGGCCGCCGCATCTGACATATATCACTGTGCCGAATTATTCGCCTAAGTTAAGCAAAGATCAAATAAAAGCCCTGGGCGTATACACAGACAATCTGTTCAAAGCCTCCGTTGAGGTCTGCAAATTGCCTAGCTTACAAGCCAAGATAGTGCCCATTAAGGACGTAGGCCATCCTGCCAATGGTCAAGCTGGCCTCTTTGCGACAAAAAACTTAAAGCCCGGTGTGCCAATTCTTTTGTATCTAGGCATCGTTCACCCGCCGGAAAGTACGAAAGAAACCTCAGACTATGACCTATGGCTAGATCACGACCAAGGAATAGCCGTAGATGCAGAGTCAACTGGCAACGAGGCACGTTTCATCAATGATTACCGGGGCATAGCTGATCGGCCAAATGCAGAGTTTCGAGAGGTCTGGAGTGTCAAACATAGACAGCGATGCATGGCAGTCTTCGTAAAGGAAGAAGGCAAGAATAAATTAGGAAGTGCTGGAATCAGTAAAGGCAAAGAGATTATTGTTAGCTACGGTAAAGGGTTTTGGCAAAAAAGAGCAGAGGAAGAGTATTCATGATGTCGACTTGGAAATTAGGGTTCATATAGGGTTAACAGTGTCAGTGCCGGAGATGAACCGCCTATTTAGAAGTGTAATCGGCGGAATTGATTTTCCATTCCGAAGTGTCGCAAAATGACTTATACCGCTCACGATCACTTACATAGTGTATCTTCAAAAAAATATAAGTAAGTGAAACATAAACGATTGATATTCAAATGAATTGGTCTAGTTCGTTACTAACAATAACTAGGAGAATTCTAACTAGATAGGAGTATAAGCATAACAACGTGTAAGCATTGTTGCTATGCAGTGATCAACTTTATATAAACTATTTGGTTTGGCATCGAGACTCCCCTCCTGCAATGGACAACGCAGGAGATTCTGCTATTGCTTCTGCTGTAGAATCTAGCATGAAAACAATTGAAAGTAACGAGAACTCTTCCCACAATAACTCACAGTTCTCCGTCGATATTTTCGAGGCTAGACAAGATAGTGGTATAGTGAACATCATGGACAACGCTACCGATTCAACAATAGAAGATGCTTCTGCATCCAATAAAAAACCCTCAGAGTTCAGATCTCAACCAGAACAAATCACGATGAATAGCCAAAACGAAACTGCCAATATTGTCCCGCAAACTCAAATCGACCATGATGCCTCGGGACTATCTGTGGATAGTACAAACCAAAATGTCGTATCACACCAATTTATAGCAATGCTGCCTCCACATGAGTCTTCAGTAGCGACTAAGAATACTTCTCATGAGTTTCGAGACCACCAGAACGACGAGCAGAGTTTAGACAACGTCTCTCATGACACAGCGAAGCAGAATCAACAACAGCAACGACAGCAACAATCACAGCATTCAGGACCAGATAACTACACACAAGTCGGTGTCCAGTCGAACTTAGAAGCAATTCAGTTGCAGATAACAGATATCGACTCTCGTCTAGTTTCAAACTCTCTGACTCAGCAAGTTTCCGATAATACCCACGTCTTGGCGACCGCTGCTCTCAATGAGCACACCTTACGCTCTATTCTGCCACAGACAGATAATGCTACAGATACTGGCTCTTCTCTATACATCTCTAATCAACCGTTACAATCACTTGCCCCAGCTCTTCATCATTCTACCGAGTTATACTACACTCAGCAACAACAACAGAATTTGATTGGGCGGAAAAGAAGCAAGGCATCACGTGCCTGCGATGAATGTAGACGCAAGAAGATAAAGTGCGATGCTTCTGCTGACCATGGCGACTCTCCGTGTATCAACTGTCGTCGGGCAAAGATGATATGTCTGTTTAGTAGGATACCCATGAAGCGAGGACCGAGCAAAGGATATATCCGCGAACTAGCAGACCGCATCAGTGGAATCGAAGACAAGTTGGTCACTGGTACGTTTTTCCTGTCGTTTTGCTGTTATCAAATGTCATGTGAGATCCTGGGTGTTAATGTTTAATGTAGAGCGTAGTCTTAAACGCCCTTTTACTACGTTCAACGGCACCAACGATCTTGGCATAGAAACAAACAGAGTCAATCTTTGGCAAGAAACAAGATCACTAGTAGTAGCGTCTCCGGGTATCATGCCGCCATCATCACATATTGCTGTTGATAAAGAAATCTCGACACAACCTCTCGTCTCGTCAGCAATACCGACCTCAGCATCTCCTAGACAAGCATCTTTAGTACCATCATCTCAGGATTCACCAGCGGCCTCAAGTGTATCACCGGCAGTTACCGGGCATGAGGAATGTATAGACTCTACTAATGTCTCGATATCAGATAGCGTCTATGATGCGTAAGTTTATATGGAGTGCATTGATCTTTGCCATACACTGACCTTTACGTCTCAATCCCTCTTCTAGATACCGAGCTATCATACATCCTGTGTTTCCCTTTTTAGCGGACACGCGATCTGAAGTCGACGCAGCTTTGTCTCAGTGTCCTGCCAATCTACGTGAAGCATTCATTGAATCGCTCTACTCAGCCCTGCATTCATTCCCCGGCCTTCAAAAAAATATCCCACCAGGAAACCTTGAGCAGGTCAATATCAAGCTAGCCAGTTGGCAGTTCTCCTTTACTGGTACCACCATTACTAGCGATACGAGTAAAAGATTCTTAGAGCTCGTTCACCTTCAGACACTGCTACTTATAATAATCCAGGCGGATAATCGTGTAGCTGATGAAAATGGGCTGAGTAAAACGACTCTTCTTGGACGCGCTATTGCACAGGCTATTAGCAACAAAATTTATACAAGAATGCCCAAGAGTCCCGCTAGTTCTGGATCTACAACAGACGACAGTGTCCCACCTTCACCACTAGAGAAACTGAAGGCTCGTATCTGGTGGTCTCTCGTGATCATTGATAAATGGCATGCTGTAGGCTCAGGCGCGCCGTCTCTTATACGGGACGACCTCACAGCCCCAGAAGCCAGGAGGGCAATGAAATATCATTCCATCTCTGACCTCCTCCCAGTTCAAATATATCACTTAACACGACTCATTCCACTACTCGACCTTGCTGCATCTGTCATCCTAGCCATCCCAGAAGAAATAGCCTCTAGATTTCAACAGGAACTAGATTACCCGACTACTAGTGAACTCATCATAAGTCGAAGTTGTATAGCATGGGCCGACCGATTTCGAGACGATCTACCCAAGGGATTCACCCTCGAGACTTCTACAACAAGTACTGCTGCAGCCTCATCTGGGGAGTGGCCGTTCTTATCCATGGTCTATTGGCATGTACGGTTGATAGCGCATATGCTAGATTTAACAGTGTTTCCAGCAACTCTACTGCGGATCTGTACGGAGCAGGTTAAGCTTTTGACCACATTCAACACCAGCAGCCCACTTACAAATTCATTTTTAGTGCTTGTGGTTCTTCTACTCCGGGAACTTGCCCTGTCGAATGTAAATGATGGTGATAGCAGCATAGCACTACCTCATGATCAAGTCGATGGCTCTCTTCCCGAAGGCCACAGCAAGTCTGTTAGTGTTAGGTCAGAAGCTCTTCGTGTACTCAGTCTTCTATCAACAAAATCTCTCCCGGAAACCTCGGTGACGCAAAGAGTGAGAACATTGGCTTCGGCTTTAGTCTATGCTCGTCAGCGTCCTATCACATTGCCAACTCAAAATGTCAGCAACGGCATCGCACATAACGGAGCTACCATACACGCTGTTTTTGGTACATCTACAACGGAAAACTTCAATGATAACTCCACTAGCCACACTGCGTCTACTATATCTACCGAAACTTCTATCACCCCGACAGTAGCTATATCTGCCTCTGGAGAAATGCTAGCAACTGCGGCTTTGACATTACAGAAGTTAGCAGATATGATGGAAGTTTCCAAACATGAAAACAAAGAACGAAAAGAGCATGAACACGAACTAGGAACGTCGGAAACTAGCCACAAGATAGGCCCTGATCTAACACTAGGTCAAATCCCAACCATAGACTTTGTTCCACGGACTCGGACAATATCAAACGGTTTGTATAGAAATCTAGATTTTAACCCACGTGAGATTCTACGGAATGGATACATGCAGAAGATTTGAGGCTTTTATATTCCTTAGGCGTGGCGAAATACAATTCTTTCATAAGGACATATATATACATTATTGAAACAACAATACAATCTTATTGTCTACAGAAGGAAAAGTTCCCCAGTAGATTGTAAATACTTCTTTTATTCCAAAAACTAGCTTACAACATATCTTCACAAAAATCATTCCTTCATGAAATACGTTGTTATATAAATTACCCGGTTTTTTTTTTTCCAAGAAAAAAACAAAGACACCTGAGACGAATATAATGATCCATCTATCACATTTGGACTGACTGTTTTGAAACTTGCTAAATTTTCTTTTTTTTATTCCCCGTTGAATAATATGTAATGTCCCTCTTTATTTCCCAAGTTTATATTATATCCGTTACCCGCAATGCTTATCATTCGCAATAACGACGTCACCGGACTTACCTAGTTTCCCGCCTTCTTTAATTGCATTTACCCATTTTTAATCATTTTCCCGGATAAATCATAGTCAATCAAATTTAATATGTAGATGGTATCGTATTTTTTTTCGGTGATAGATTAGTCTTTTAGGTGTCTACATAAATGACCGGCCAACTATCAACAGTCGAGGTGCCGTGAGCAATAAAAACAAACAACGAAATACAGTAGTACACAACAGCACTCGTGGTATTGTATACTATAAGTATTTACTAGTACAAGGAAAATATAAAAATATGAAGAAAAAAAACAAACCAAAAATGCATTGTGGAAGTCCGTAGTCCGTTAGCCAGTCCAACGTGCCAGTGTCAAACCCGATATATAGTAATAAAAGAAAGACGAATCGTAACCAGTCGCCAATATGGAAAAAAAAAAGATAAAGAAAGAAAAACACCAGTAAAGACCTCCAGAAAAATCCAAATGATGAACAAAAGAACAGAGAAGAACTTTTTTTTTTCTTCCGTCCAGTAAATAAAAATAAAAATAAACCCAAGGAGAAAATTCAGGCAACCATACGCCGATTGTTGCCCAGTAGTTATGAAACCCGCCAGAAATGTGAATAAAAGAATATGGAAAGAACAATGAATATGACGACCAAAAATAATAAAGAAATGCAGGCCAATATGAATATAAGAAAACATGTCGGGCGAGAGGTCACATAGTGAAACATAACCAGCTCACGCGCTTCCCGGACTCTCAATAGACAACATCATAGCATAGAAGTGTCTGATTAAACCGGGAGCTCGAGGAGTTGTAGAAAACAAAAGTATCAGAGGAGGAAATGGAACAATAAGGAAAGATATAAAGATAGAAGGAGAGATTGATGCGTGCAAGTCGCTCATAACCAGATGGCATACTCGCACAGCTCGCTCATGGTTATAGTCGTAGGCGCCATTGACACACCCGTTCCTGTTCAATCTTTCTCAGTGATGTGTCCCTCGCCGGGAGAAGCGTGGACTGAGAAGAGATGATAGGGAGTGTCGTAGAGAGATGAGAAGAGTCCTGCTCGGCCAGCCAATTCTCTCGTCAGGCTAATGCTGTGCCTTGATTTAAGGGACCAAAAAGAGTACTTCAAGGCATGTGGACACTGTTAGACCATCCATTGTGGTCGTACAGAGCTTCCGCATTGCCGTAGTCGACATTGTTATAGTCAACAGCGTTGTACTCGTTGTTGTTTTGGATGCAACCAACACGGGAGTCCATGTATTCCGAAGCCATGGTAGTGAACTGGTCAACCTCTGACGTGGTGTTATCATTGTAGAGCTCGAATGATGACGCAGCAAAGTCATTAGTAGCGTGGTGTGCCAGATGCATGTCGAAATGGTTGCCGATTAGCGGCTCGTCTGAGATTCCCAGCGCGTTTTGGGCGCAGGCAGCTGTGGCGGGCATGGTAGCAAGACCCATGGTGCTAGGCATATCCATTAGCGCACCAGTGTCAGCATCAGGGGAGTTGTAGACGGGCGAGCTGTTGGAGTTGCCCATTAGTGATGGGATCGACGTGCTCAGCTCGTTGTCAAATTCTGGGATGCTGTGCTTGCTGTTGTGTCTGCTGTAGGTGATGGGTGAGTTTTGCGCAGCAGCAGCAGCAGACCACTCGGAGCCGGGGAAGATGCTGGCGCTGAAGAGAGGCGCTTCGTCGCCGGCAGAATAGCCATTTCTAGCGCTGTAGTGGTCAGTGTAGACATTTAGAGGCTGGTGAGAAACATCGAAGCGTCCTTGTGCTGGCGAATGGTAGCTACCGTTCATGGCCTGCATGGCACGGGCGGCAGCAGACGTCGGGTACTCGGTGTAGCCGTTGTTAAGGCTAGACATGCCCATTTGTTGGGCACCCTCCATGAACATGGGACTCATGAGAGCGGCAATCTCTTCGCTGGAGTAGGCAGTCGGTGTCCGTGGTGACATGAAGCCAGAGGCCTTTTGGTTCTGGGCCATGGTGTTCTTCAGACGCAGCTTGCGCTGCTGGTGAGGGTCCAAGATGGCAGTAGCAGTGCTCTCAGTGTTGCGGCGTCGGCGTGGCGCGGCAGTAGAAGCAGGTGCCAATGACAAAGGCTTGAGCGACTGGCAGGATGTGCTGCGCTCCCGGCGCGAGGCAACGATGGAAGCGGCAGTTGATGGTGGCGAGTCAGTGGTTGATTGTGAAGGCTCACGCTTGACATTGCAGCAAGAGCATTCGCCGCCGTGGTTGCAGCAACATGTTTCTAAGTCGGATTAGCAGATGTACCAATGGAAACGGCGTCGATGGGCAGAGGGACAGAGCTATTGTCTGCGAATAAGACGTTGAGACATGCATTGTACAGGGAGACATACCAGTGTGTCCGCTAGATGGCGGCGCAAGGTGAACGCACTTGGCAGTCTTCTCGCCACAGTCGCACTTGACATGAGCAGCACGGGTCTTGCGGTTGTGTCTGCAATCGGAGCATTGTGTGACAGGTCTGCCCTTTCTGTTGATGGGGCGGAGGTCGCGGTCTAAACAGAGCGGGAAGGCATTTGTTAGTAAGAGGCTACGTCACAGAAGGCCGGCGGTGCTAAGTCTCGGGTAGCCGTCTTGTCTTGCTCGGCTATGAAGATGAAGCAGTGGAATCATTGGAAAAGGAACTAAATAAGTAGGTCTTGGAAGATTGTAGGCATGTTTGCGCTCAGCGGGCTCGAGGATCGTCATATTGGTGCCTCTTGATGGTGTTAAGAGGTTGTTGTTGTTGCTGTCTTTCAAACTACAAAATTACAAAGTGCGAACAAAAACATAGACGGCCATTGGAGCAAGACGAAGTAGTTAAGGCAATTACCATAGAATAAAAAAGGAAGAAATAGCTTACCATGGTGTTGGCAGTTGCTCACGCGGTGGCCACGAATGCAGGCATCGCAGGCAAACTTCTGGCCGTCTTTCAACATGATTGGAAAGATATGTGAGTAAGAGAGTGTAAGAGCGGGAGTGTGCGAGAAAGAAGCTTAGAAGCAAGTCGAAGCTATGTAAGATTGTGGATGTTGAGGATGATTGTGCAACAATGGCAGTAATATAACAGCTAGGAATACACGGGATTGCTTAATCAAGAGGCCGGCTTGGGCGACACTAGGTCGGAATAAAAGCAACTGGGTTGGAGGAGAGGCGCGGAAATCGATTCCGGCGGCAGCGTAGAAAGAAACAAGACTCTGAAGCAGATGTAGCGACGAGATAAGGCCAGCGAGAGTCTGTTGTTTAGTGAGATAGAGAAAGATACAGATAGAAGAGACAACGTCGATTTGTAACGACGAGAGAGGAAGTGAGGATACGACTACTGCTTCTGGGATACAACAATCAATGTTTGAGCAGTAGAAGCAGACGGGTTATTTCTGGGCAAGCCTCCAAGGGAGATGATGATGATGACGATGTGGCTGGCGTATTGGGAGACTGGACTCTGGAAGGATAAGGGAAGAAAAAAAATACGAAAAGAAAAAGAAATAGATAAAACAACAGAAAGACAAAAAGATGAAATAAGGGTAAACCGGAAAAAAGTAGCGGAAGAGAAAGTAGACAGACGAGGGGGCCGGTGGATGTTATACAAATGATGAAGACGACTTTGAACTTGGCCTTGGACTTGGACTTTTCTGTGCCAAGCCAAGCAAAGTCCAGTATTGTGAAGTCCCAGCTGTAAGAGAAAAAGTCCTATAAGTTCTTGCTTAGTGCTAGCGCTGCTAATCGCTAACTAGCAATAGTGTGGCAACTAGTCAAGTGCCAACTATGTCGGTGCTAACGACACGAAGTCGCAAGACCGTGGGTATAAGTCCCGAGAAAGCCTGTGTTCCTGTTGCTTCACCTTTCTCTTCACTGGAATTTGGCTGTGCCCAGTAAAGCTTACTACTGGAGCTGAGGCCCTAGAAACTCCTCCCCAGAGCCCGCGGGTGCTCTGAGAGGCTTGTTAGTGAACAGGCTCCAGTTACAGGCTTCAGTTACAGGCAGTCTAGCTTGGTTTGGACTGGACGCTGTGGCCGCTATGCTCTGGGCTTGGACAGGTTTGGACACCCCATTAATTGGTTTAGGATTGAAGCAACGCCTTTGGCCGTGTTTCGTTTATTTTTAATTAATTCTAGATTTTCTTTTATTCTTTTATTTTTGGTTTAATTGCTTAACACTCTGTTGGTCCGTCCGTTCTACAAATCTCTTCACAGCGCGATTCAGTGGACACGGCCGCTAGAAGGGGCCCTGTTGGTGATCACATACAGATACATGTATTGGTAGTTAATATGTGTATACTAATAAACAGGTGGTGAATAAGTGGAGTCCCTTTATCAACAGCTTTGGCTTAGTTTGCTCTGGCGCTATGCTTTGCTTTTGCTGTGCTGTGCTGCGCTGTGCTGCGCTGTGGCACCCCCTCCCTCCCCGAGTCAACTCAAGCTATCCTAGACCCCCAGGCCCCCCTCTCTCTTTCTCGTCTTGCTCTCCAGCATCTAGGATAGCCATGTCAGGGAACGAGAGCTCTCTTGTTCTCGAGGACACAACTGCGGCTCGACGTACCTGAGCTAACGTTTGCACGTCATATACGGTAGCTATACATGTACTCTACCGTCACGATGTCTGTCCGTACCCATAATGGCTTTAGAGGGGATTTCTCACTGAAAAACTGTAATTGTGTCGGTATCTTCGTTTTCTTACTCTCTTTGCCTTATTTGTCCGTCCCTCTTAAACGGGCGTCGCCGGCCGGGGAAGAGGAAATCTTGGTGGACTCTTGACAGCCCTCTTTTTTCGTCCTCTTTTCGGTCCTCTTTTCAGTCCTCTTTTCTATTCAATCATTAATAGTGGGCAAACTATAAATTGTGGGGAGACGACAGGGCCGCCTTCCCAAAGGAAGCACTAAGGCCGCCTACCACTATAGTCATAGTTGTAGTTGTATACGAACAAAAAATAATAATAAACAACAGCAGTAATGATGAAATAGACAAGTCCATATACCACTAAGCCGCCCTGCCTCGCCAACCAACCCCGATCCGACTTGCTGACCATCCGTCCTCTCCGGCATCGATGATCGTATCGTCCTGAGCAAGCTTGATATGACGAGAAGGAACCCAGCCAGGCTAGTGCTCACAAGCTACTAGTAGATGTAGTCAGGTCTAAGTCTCCCAAGTATCGTGGCTAGCATGCCTCATAACTCTCGCTACTATTAAGGCCTAGCGCCTGACAAACAGCATCTAACATGCCTTCAAATCTTTTAGCCCACCGAGCCGAGGGAGAGGGAAGCTTCAAGTAAGCTCTAGCAACTGACTTCAAGACAACAAACAAATTTCGACAAGTCTCACAGACGCACACACTTTCTTCCTCGCCAGTGAAGTAAGAAATACCATCCTGGCCGCAACCAACCTGGAACAAGACGAGACGAGATGAGCCCACGACCCGTCCACTGTCTCTGCCAACTGTTACAGTTGCACTCAAAGTACCCAGCTAGGCCAAGCTCGACTAACTTAACTTTGATTATTCGACCTTTCTTACCTACCAATACATACATATGTGTGCACTAATAAGACTATACTACATAACATCTATGTATGTATGTACGTATGTCAATGTATAGCATATACATAGGTATTGTCAAATGCTGGCTATCAACAAGTCGCGAAAACAGGCCTACGCGTAGCGGAATCAAGGGCAGCCTAAGAACCCACTCGATTTCTCTATTGATTATTAGCTGGAGTCCAGCTATTGCGCTAATCCCCATTCATTCATCTAGTCCGTTCAGTCTAAAAGTTAGCTCCAGCTCGGCAACCAAACACCACCGTTTGCTTACTACATATTACACCTAAGCCAGCTAATCCATCCATTCCATGACTTTCATTATCACCATCTCCACCATTCTATGCCTCAGACTATCTCAGACTATACCACAGTACATTCTCTTGTCCTAGAAACTACAACTAAGCTAATATATCTAGCACTACCCTCGAGAGAGTTCACTCTAATACACCCTAACCGTAGACCTATTTCTCTATTTATCTACATCACCATCATCATTGCCACTCTGGCATTTATTTGTCTGATTGTATAACTTGCTAACTTGGACCCAACTTGCTGATTCAGTCTTGATCTAGCCAGTCCACAGCAAGCATCAAGCATCATCACCCACTACCATAGTTAATAGTATCTGTATATTTGTATAGACACCCCTCCCCCCTCTCCTCACAGTGCCCTGGCCCAGACCAGACAACCCAGAGCCAAGTTTAAAGGTCTGTGTTCTCCTTCCATCAATATCCTTCACCACCTACCTATTATTATTCTCTTGGCTTCTGTTCCATGATTGCTTTTTTCTTTCTTTTTTTTCAGCCCACAACTTCACTTTGTTGTAACACTGTAACTATACAAACAAATACAGATACAATTGTTATTATGTTCATACTACCCTAGAAACACAGCCGGGCACCGACTCTCGCACGACTACATACATTGTAGAGAAAGGCAGACGCCGCCCGCTTCGGCTCACAGACCTTCACTTTTACGTCGCCCGTGCCGTTCATCGATGTTTCCAAAAGCTCCATTATGCTTCTAGCTTCTTTGCTTTTTTCTTGGGCGCTGTTTCGTGCCGTCTCCACATAATCTACTTTCTTAGGTAAAAGGAAATAGATAAAATCAAAGATATGATAGTACTGGCCTTTGCTCCACGCCATCTTTCCCGTCTTGCAAGCGAAAAAGAGTGGACGAATGGATATATCGACAATGTTGCTTTCTTACGCTAGGAAGCTAAGAAATAAGGAAATATAGCTTCTTTGCCGTTCCAATACGACACACACACAATATAGTAAATAGCATCTCTCTACAAGATGTGATCATTTTTTTTACAGTCAGTTGACGCCTGTTTTGAGCATCCTATCCTGGATTTTCAAATAGTCATTGGTTGACTACCCGATTCACGCCGCTAACACGGAATATGGGAGGTAGATCTCGAAAGGGTATAAGATCTAGAACTACCTGCCAGGTAGTAGGTAGTAGGTCCGCTCTCATTAACATGATATCAGATGTTATATCAGGCTTTTTTTCTTCTTGACGACGGATTTTAAACGTACAATTATTAGTGCCTGCAGAAGCATGTTCCATCTTGCATAAGACCAGAATAATACGACCAGCAGAATTAGAGAGCCATACGCAGGCTCAAAATTCCTACGTCAGTTTTGTGCATTGATGACGAAAAAGAAGCGAGAAGCTGGGCGCGGTATATCCGCCAAAGGAATCAAGAAAAATTAAGCATATAGAGATCATTATCTACGCAGATCTACGATCATTATCGGCTTCTCTAGCTTGATAGCGGAGTTCTAGAATATGTAAGACAATTATTCGTAGATTTCCATCTTGTTTCTAGTGGTGGCCATAGATTCCGAATCATGACTGCCCACTCACTAGCCGGTTTAGTCTGCTATCTCGCCTCCATGAACTATACTGCTTATTTAAATATCGACATACGAAGATTCAATATACATACTATGTACTTATACAGCAGATAGCCGATATCAACCGGATATACAGAATTTATGACTGGAAACTACGGAAATTCTCGTTATTGCACCTTCCGTTGTCTGCACGCCTGCCAAATCAAGACATTGCAGGTTCTTTGAATCACTCTAATCGTAATACCCCCGTAATGGTCAAATACACATAATATGGCTGGCGTTTGACCACTTCGCCCGTTATTTTCCCGAGGCCCACGAAATTGCCGTTTCTTTTTTTTCTGATCATCTTGCAACATGTCAACAAGACACAGATCAACTGTTAACTCGTGCAAAGAGATCATCACAAGTCCATCATGATCTTGAAATCTAGAACTCCAGAATGGACTGATATTTATCTTCAGAACCAAGATTCACCAACAGAAAAAGCACACAAAACAGCATTTTTTTTTGGCTTGAGCTCAGGGTCCAAGCGATGAACCTTGTTGTATTCTGTATATCTTCGTTTACAACGCCGAAACAGCTAATACATGGGCACCTATCTATGTATGTTAGATATTTGTGTTAAGGTAGGTAACCATCTCCACACTCGTTTCTTACCTCTTTGTGATGACTTGCATCGTATTGTCGTATCAAAAGCTCACATCTGGTTTCTTCGTCTAAGTCCCCTTTACTCTTGCTCTCGCCTAGACTCTTGTCTTGATGATTCACAGGATTGACCGCATCATCGCCCAGAGATCCAGAAACATCTACCTAAGCTAGTCTGCGTGCAACTACTAGCAAGCTAGCCTACAAGACCTGTTGCCATATATGTGTCTACGTCTTAGAAACAACAAGAAACACCAAAGATCCGACACCCGGTCTCTCATCTCTCCGTTTACGTTTCAATCTGTTGTTGAGTGCAAAAATAGAAACATGCGAGGCTGAAAACAAACTACTAACGTTTCTCTCCTACTCTCTCCCAATCTGATCACTCTATTTGTGTGCTTTGTTCCATCTCAACTTCAAGGTACCACTACTAAAGCATCGAATACCACCATCAAGGAAGACCCCGTTGAAAATCTCTTGCCCGTTCCCATTTCCAGTTCAACTCCTATATTAGGTCTAGGTGTCTTCCGACCCTGTTTTCTGGGCTATTCCTGTCACGGACATCTAGAACAACGCCGCCGCTTTGTGCCATCAAACAACAAACCAGCTATCCAGTAATGTCTTCAAGTGGAAATACTATAGCGGGACTAGACTAATAATCTTTTTATTTGCCCAGAAAGGTACCATAACGAGAACAAGATATCCGTTTTATGAAAGGGTGTCCCAAAAGGAAACGAAGGGCTGTCCGGATGAGACAAAGCTGATACACGCAAACAAAACAACTAGACGTTCTAGCTTTTTGTGTTGTGTGTCAGTGTCAACAACCTTGTCAGCCCCTGCTGAAATTCAAGAGTAGGGTAAAAGAAAATGAAGGTAAGAAAAAAGGGCAGGCCTAAATCCACTTTTTACAGGCCAACTCAAGTAATGTACTTATTCTTGGTTCAACTATTTTCGCCTGGAAGACAAGCCCGAGTCTAAGCCCAAAGCACAAGCGAAAGCCCTAGCGCGCTCAGAATTAGCGGCTGTGGTTTTGTGGTGTTACAAATTAGCTATCTTTTTTAGGGGAAGATAAAGATAGCACGAAAATAAAGATAAGGGAAAAAAGGCCCCACGGAAGAAGAGGGACAAGACCAGACCAGGCGAAACAACATACAATTTTCCTTGTTTATACTCGTTTGATTATTCGGCAACTAGTTCTACCTATTGATTTGATTACTATTTCCTTTCTATTCGCGAGGCATGTGAGACGTACTTCACGTAGTAGGTCGGTCTCGCACTTGAACCTACCAGAGTTATGCGACAACAGGGCAGTCTAGACTAGAACACCAACGACTTAACGCCAGAACTTTCGCGATGACCATGCCAATCGTCTAAGGAATCATATATTCGTAGATCTAAAACCGGCTAGCTTCATGTTTGATCTGAAGAACATATAAATTTACCAACATAAATAGAGATTTTTCCTTATAGGTTTTCTTTGGTTGCTACCATTTGTGTATGTATGTACAACTATATTTGCTAACGATAATACGTACCATAAATAGAAGCATGGCATGTTATCATTTCAATATGAAGACTTGATATCAGAACAAACGAACGGCAAGTCCTACAAAGAGCTGAACGAGCTTACCAACACTGTGACCACTTGATTTGATTGTTAGTTGACTTGCCTAACGCAATGATATTTCTATATATCTATCTATCTACATGTGTCTATCTATTTCACGACATCTTCATAGTTCTATAGCTCCATAAGATTGATGGGGAAAAAAATCTATCTATTTCATAGCGAAACTATCGCAATCACCAAGTAAATGTATGGAAAAAAGACCAGGAACAAAATTCGGGTTAGCAAGCTATGACCGCGACTCGCGTTTAGCGTATGCTGTCCAGGGAAACTTGAAACGCCCACACCTCTGATACGCTGATAAGCCAGGCTTAGAAGGACGAACATTCGGGGATTATGAAAGATGAAAAAAAAGGAAGTGGACGACTTTCTATATGTATCAATATACTATAAGACTTTGGTCTCGGAAAAGGACAAAAACAATTCAAGGTCTTCCTGAGGATTTGGTGATTCTCCATCCCAGGGTTTTTGGAGGGTTTGCCTAGGGTTCTACGACTTGCTATTTGTCTAGGATTGGAATATGCGGCTCTTATTCCTGATTAATTTTTTTAGTGTTAGTCGTTATGTAGTACCTTATGTCACAGTATAACATGGGCATTAATAAATGTGCAACGGAAGACAAATAGCTAAGATGCCGTTCGTCAATGCCGTTAGGTCTTTGACTCCCAGATGAACACTGCGTTTTGTTTTCTATATGTTTTTTTATTCTTTCTTTTTTTCTTAGGTAGTTCTACGCACATACACTATTAGCACGTTAATTATCTTGGGGAAAAGAAAGATAATAAAAAATAAAAGCTATGAAGAAAGCTCTGGTCGACTAGCACTTAGAACTTTTGAACCTATCTAGTGGCTTAACAACCACATGGGAAAACTTGATTAAATTACGTGCGTGTGCAAGTACCATTAAAGAAAAGCACAACCTTTTTTTTTTTCCTTTTTCCTTTTTCCGCTGTGGTTTTTTTCTTTGCTCAATGCTCTGTTCTGATCTTGGTCCCTGGATTACTAAGTCTTATATGCGGATCACCTTGAGGTCCTAGCCTTGACGCAAAGAGCAAGAACAAAGCTTTTTTCTGTTTCTCCTTCTAATAAGTCATGTTGTCTTGCAAATTTCAGTGTAGTAAGCCTAGAACGACATTTTAATTGAGTGGCCGTTTGGTAAGCTCGGCTACTCAAAATGGCATGCAGTTTATTCAGCTTGATATACACTTACTAATATACGACGGGCATTGTAGGAAAATATAAAAATATAAAGAATGATACATTGATAGTGGAGAGAAAAAATATATCCATACTTTTCACTACTCCGTCAAGCATTTTTCTTATTACAGTGGCGATTTCCGTATGGGTTATAGTTTGATTAACTCTCGATTCAAGCCATGTTTGTCTGTCTTTCTTGTCCAGAGCGTTTTTTTTCTTACTTTGATCATCAGCGCAAAAGAGAAACAGGGAACGAAAAGTAACGTGTCGGGAGGACTTCGTCAACTCTTCTTGTTTGTTTCCTATTTCTATCCATTCTAGAATTTCTCGGTCACTAATACAGACAAAGTAGGTAAGGAAAAGAAAGTAACGTACAGCTAAAAAAAGGATGCCTACTATAACTCAAGGGAAGGAAGGATGGCGGGAATTGGTTAACAATATGAAAGGCTCGGCTTAGACGTTTTCCGGAACTAGCAAATAGCGTACGTACGTAAAGTATTTACGAAGTTCCTAGTTGGCCTAAGGGTTAGTAACCATATCCAAAGTATGTATGTCTTTCTTGACGTTGTTCGGGCTTATTTTATTATAGTATTCATTCTTGATTAGTTTAAAGTAAACGCTGTTCATACTCGACTAATGATAAGTACTGATAGATCACGGTTACATTACAGACAATATTCACAGAAGCAACACCAGAATACAACAAGGCGAATCTGAAGGATAGAAAAAAAGCTGGGCGTTGCGTATGCAATGATTGGGGGTTAGAATAATGTTACAGTCATTCTTCTTCGATTCCCAGCGCGTATAATCATGTAGTTAGCTCATTGACCTTCAAAGGCAAAGTGTATATTCTTGATACCACAAATCATGTTCACGTTACTCTTTGTTCATCAACGTCTCGTTACGATATGCTATGAGGGCACACAAACGGGACACACAAACGGTACGTATGACATGTTTATATTCGAGGCTGTTGATAAAGAAGGCTGGCGGTAGGAACTTGGAGTAAAAAAAAAGAACAGCAGTTAAAAGAAAAGAAAAGGACATAGCTCATGAACATATCGCCAAGATAGATGACTAGCGTGATATAGAAAGTTGATGATGGAACTTTTGCACCGCTGTGCTTAGTTTTAGATTATATTCATCTTGCATGGTGGTATTAGGCACAAGATATGCAATGGAACAAAGCAAAAAAGGGAGGCTTGAATTTAGTGAGGGCAATATCTGTATAAGTGGGCGAGGCTCGGGAGACAAGAGGGGTTCATGATCACCGGTGCATTTTTCTTTCTGTTCCTTCACATGTCGACTTACACCCCAACCTGCAGATAATGACATTAGAGTAGAGAAAAGAAAGGGAAAGAAAAATAGTCTAAAAAACAAGGCTTTAGTTATACGACAGTAACATATGTATATACAAGCGGCAGATCTAGTAATATTTTGCTTGTCTGAGCGTTTATAACTTTTGCCGCCTACTTATATGTATGGAGATACGTAGGTTCATTAAGGAATATGAGAGAAAAATAGGCTGGTGCAACGACGATATGCAGGTTTTCGAGGCAGGATTTAAAGGAAGAGCAAAGATAAAAACACCAAGGGGAACTTGATAGAGATCCCAAATAGAAAGAGAGCATTAAAAAAGTAAGGCTGTTGGTTGCTATGATAATGTATGATTATAGCGTGCATAAGAAGGGTATCACTGCAGTTGATTTTTATTCTTTCGGGTCAAGTTACTACTAGGATAACTTTCTTAGTTATATTTGGTTATATTTGGAGAAGAGGGGAGGGGATAGAGAAGAAAAGAATCATGAGCACAGACGATATGGAAGATGTTCTTGTTGCGTGTTTATGATAGCTGTATGTGGTAGTCGTCCCTTGATTTTTTATTTTGGTATACATCAATTCGTGAGACAAGAGGAACTCTTAAAAGAAGCCCTGAGAAAAAAAAAAGTATACAAAAGGAAAAGAAAACAACGAGGTTCTATACTTTATATGGTGTTCTTGTTGCTTGAGGTCAAAGGTCCAAGTGCTAATGGTGTAATGTCGTAGTACATGATATTAACATCTCGTTCATTTCAGCACCAGCGAAGCGAGAGAACAACCGGAAGAGAGTTCAAGTTTTCCAACATGGCTACTCCATATACACATGTCTAAAAAGATTAGTACAATGAATTAAAGTTTTGGCCTATTTCTATTCAAGTATATCTTCGTATCTTCATCGTTAGTCAGGGCGAGACAAGAGCTCAATATACGACAGCTCCGGGACGTGCACACTTAGAATGATACCAGAATGAAAATAGCTTTCATTGAAATCATAAATCATGTAAATTATGCAGGGTTATCCGGTTTTGATATGTTATATGTTTTAACCCTAAGCGATGCCAACGACGACATGGCTGCATGTTGGAGCATTCAAGAAATATTTTATGAGATATTTGGTATGTTTAAGACCAAGAACACATGACAAAGTGATATGACGTCATTATAGCATGCGTAAACGAGATGTCAAGTATTGTATACAACTACAACTATGTATGTTGTGCTTATGGCTATACCCGCCGGCTCCGATGATACCGAATATAAACATTTCAGACACACTCGATATTTAGTGATAGAAAGAACCCAAAACAAGGAAAGCGAAAATAATAGTCACATTAGGAGCATGTGAAATTATTGTCTCTTTTTCCTCGAGATTTTCCACTATGATGCTTGTGACCAGTCAAGAAAAAACATTGTGGTACTTTTTTTCTTTTTTGGGATTAAGGCTGACCTGATTGACAGACTGGCAAATTTTTCTCTTGCGCGGTATTACAATCCATCCAGTTAGCTTGGTAAGATCGGTCTGTGTGACTGCTCACATATTTGTATACAATGGTCGTATATTCGTCTTCATGTAGTAATTGACTGATAGACTAGACTAATGATTTAGTATGGGGGTTTGTTCGGAGAAAGCGGTTTTCTCTCTCTTTTCTGCTAACAAGGTGTTATAACGAAGCTAGTATCTTAACATGTGTTTATACTCAAAGTAATGAAGACGCAATCTCTACTTGTTAACCACCGAGAATCCGAAGAAGAAAATGACCACACATTAGAAACTAGACAAAACACACATGATAATCATTACTACTTCGGGGTATTTAATTCGTATTACTCAAGTTAGCATAGTTCTTTTCGCTACTTGGTTGACGTGCTTTAGTTAGTAGATAGTTTGACTATTAAAAGACAAAGGAGATAGAGATGATTGATGCCATAATTGTAGATAAATACATAGCAGAAAACATTGAAATTTGCGAAATTGTGCCGTTTACTACCTTGATTGCCACCGTATGTATGTATACAATCAGAAGCTGTAGATATGTCCATCCCTGTCAAGTCCCCGTCTCATTTTCATACTGTAGTAATCATCCCACTACGATCCTGTCTTTTGGTATTGCCCTTTCATATTCCATTTCTTGAAGGCTACATTAGGCGTTCAATGTAATAAATACTAGATATGTATACTGACTTCGTAGGCAGTAAAATATGCGGTCCGGTCATACTAAGATAGACAGGAAGAAAAGACACTAGTTAGTGATAGTGGCTAATTATTTGTCTTTCCCCAGGCCCGGCTATGTAGCACTGTTAGTATTACTGTACTTTCTCATACATGTATGCATCTAACTACATGTGTATTCATTACTCCATATCTGCCTAGATGATTTCAGCTTGGTTGAAAATAAAGCGACTAATAACCTAGGACAAGCCACGATGACTGGTTGACTAAACAATAAGAGGAACGAAAAGATTATCTCGGAGTAAGCCATCTATATAGGTAGAAACCAGCAAGGGACGGGCTACGAAACTATAATTATAACTCACTAGTTGTATATCGAGGAAAACCGATGGAGAGGGATGGTACCATAACTAGAAAATGAGCCTCCTGTTTCTCACAGTCCCTCTATAGTAGTGTATTTATTCTGTATTTCCATTCATCTATCTGGAACTAAGTTGAAAGTGCTGAACGAGCTTGACAATATTCAAATTCCGGGATGACGTTGACAGAGTTGTCTATATACCAGATTACCAGCATAACCAAGCAAGATGAAAATCATTGATTTTTTGGGAAAGGCCAAGAGTATATTTTGGATATTAGATATTGTTATTTCAGCTATCAAACTAACTTGCAATAGACAAGGAATAGAAGGAGTAATAAAAAAAGCTTAGTATCGGTCGAGTTTTCTCACCCGGATAGGATAAAGAGGCGAATTTACTATACATGTAGTTTTGTACGGATATGTAATAGTAGTTGGCTAGGCCGCGTTCGCATTTGAAGTCTTCGGGCGTTCTTTTCTGGGCTTCTAATCTCAAGACAACATGCTATATTATGTAGAGATGTATTTGTTAGCTCTGTTCCTTCTTTTGTTGTTATTAGTTCCAGCTCACTCAAGTGGCAAAAATAAAACATTTGTAGATGGAAGCTTCGAAGGACCTTTTTATTTTTAATTTTTTTAATTTTTTTAATTCATTAATATTATGGAGCTATAGAGCTTTGAAGATATCCAACCACAATTGAAGTCAAGTGTTAGTCGTAGGCAGTCCTCACATCAACTTTTGTTTTCAATGAGTCCGGATTCCATCATCTTACTGAATATGTCTCCTGTATGACAGGATGATGATAGGAGCACCAGCTCTTACTTTCCTATGATCTAGTTCGGGTTTGCCATAGGCTTTTTAATTTCTCTTTCTCTTTCGGTTCTTCTGGCTCAATGTGACGCTGAAGAGCTTCAAAGACACCAGCTGACATTGACTGTTTTGTCTTCGTGCAGTAGTCTAGAAACTAAACATTAGAAAGCATCACGGAAATTCCGCACTGTTTATACATCTGTACATACACAGCTGTTCAAATCTTCTTCTGATTTACTTTATTTCATGAGGCTGTGATTCCACTTGTGATGACGGTTATGGTGGTGACCCCTCCGAATGAAACAATCCTCTTCTTGATTTGCTTACCTGTCACTGTATTGGCTCATATATGGGAACAAGGCCAGCGAGATATGATCCCTTGAACTGAAATTACTAGCAGTGGAAGTGGTAGTTTATCATAGAGTGTATGTATATATAATATACGCCTAGCTCAGTTCTGCCCACATCTACTCCCACGTTCACACCCACGTTGACATACAGATATTTATTCACGTCCACTATTTATATCATACAATTACACACTTGATATCAACGCCGATACCGATAACAAGGCCACTCATTATCTGATAGTCCAACTACAAATACAATGTATAGCCCAAGCTCCTATCTTTATCAAAGTTAGCCAAAAGAGACACAACTTGATACGTACAATGTTACAATTTCTATATTGTAGTAGTGTTAACGGTAGAAATATCGGCTTGCCAACTTGAGCCCCTCATTCAAGGCATTGCATTGCATTTTTACATACAAACCTCTCATCCATGTCAATCATCGATTCCCCATTCCATCCAACGTTGTTAACGAACCCCTCCTTTTTCTTCCCCTCTTGACTCGGCACGGGTTAAGTAGCCATGTGGACAGACAAGGAAAGATAGTAGTAGCAAATAATGTTAGTTTATTGTTCTTGTGTTATTATATACAAGCTGGGCTTTGGTGAACACGCAACATTGCCACAGTTCACTGATCGCCTTACTGCATTCCATGTTGTATTTTAGTTTTGAAAATATCTTTTCACTGCTTTTTTTACCGGGTTTTTGGTGGTATCGATGATAATCCCGCTGCCCTTTTTTATCATTTTTGCAAAGGAGAGGAGAAGAGAGAATGGGGGGAGGCTTTAATCTCCTTCTACTTCCGCATCTCCTCCTCCTTCAACCTCCGCTTCCCCCCATCTTCATTGATAGGAAAAGTTGCCTTGCTCCCCGTTCTTCGTCTTTGGTGGAATGAGGCGTCCTCATATGGCCTGAGTTCTAAACCCAAGATTCGAATATCTAGCATCCGTGCCATGACGCCTTATAATGTTAGATGCAGATGCAGATGCAGATGCAAATGTAAAATGCACTATAGCGGCGGTGCTACGACTCGGCACCACTAGCTTAACCAGAAAAAAAAGAAGCAAATAACTCAAAAATGACTCTTGGACATTCAACCATAGTAGGGCGAAGTGATTTCTTTCCCCCTCATGAACTAGAGACAAAGACGAGATGACTGATTGCCTGAGCTTCCTGCATTACTATCATGTTCAGGCCACATGATTCATGAATCGTACGTACAGACACATATAGAATCATTGCAAGTGCCTTGTCTAGATTGGCTTGCTGGCCTTGAAAAAATTCATAGTTTCACATGCCTCTATTCCTTTCCATACTTTGGCTTAGTCTTATTTCTCTTGATTTTTTTGTCCTTCCTCCACCTCCGCACCTCTGGATCCCAGCCCCAAATCCTAGATCTTAAATGACCGGCTGGAAGAAGAGGGAATACCTGTTTTTTGTGTTTCTAAAATCATCTAGGCCGGTCAAAATTTGAGTCTAAGAAGGGTCTACTATTGTGCTGTAATCTTGTACTTTTGTTAGTCACATGTAGCTTATTGTAACGTCATGGTCTTCTATTGTATTTGCGTTCGTCAAATAATTGTAGATCTGAGTGTTTCTGTATGTATGTCAGATATTATATGTGATAACTACGGTGAACTGTATAACTATCAACAGATAGGGTTAGCGAGGAAACACTAGCCCCTAATTTTGGCCTCAGGCGTTAATAACAGTAGAAAGAGCTGCGAATGCACAGCTGCTAGCAAGTGGCGAGGTATCCACTTGCGTGATCTATAAAGAATTGAGTACTGTAGCAAACTCTGTCTCCTACACACTTTTTAATCTTCCCTCGTAGTAATATCAAGCAAACAGCAATGTTGCAAATTTTCACCAAAAAACACGCAAAAATCGAAGATTGAAACCTTGATACAGCTCTATCAATCATGGACTTGTCTCTAGAAGATATAAACAATCGAGTTTTCATTTCTATATCTAGGTACCTTTGCTTTGTTGAAGTTGAAGACATGAGCAAGTAGACCGTAGTATATCTCTTCTCATCACCTGTTGCCAGTTCGTGATTTCTCTTCGGAGGCTTCACTATTCAGTAGCCACTGTTCATTTAAACAATGGCTGCTATCTACGTGCTGGCATAGACAAACTTTTTTCAAAGAGACCCGACGCTGGGCACCTGGCTTTGAGATGTCATTTTGATCATCCACGAAAGGCCGGGAATCAGCTGTGGTTACAATTTTTTTTTCTATATTGCCAATTGCAGTACTAATTGAATTTGGCTTTCCTGTTGAGATGAATTTTGGGAATGTCGGACCTTTGCGACTAGAGTTTGGTCAAATTCGAAACTCGTTATTCGCTTCTTCGTAGTGTCAAACTTGAGGTAAACAAAATTATTACAAAGCAAAAAAAGAACACGAGTTGACTGAACCCAAGAGACACAAATAATGGGCAAGAAGCCACCAGTCCGAGTTTGGTTGTAGACTTCACTTCACGTGACTAAACGACGTCCGTCAGCCGAGATGTCGCAATTGCCAGGAAAGGGACAGAGATGACATCAGAAGCGCGGAGCCATTGCGACTCTCGTTCATTTTCTACGTTTGAGATTATTCGTTCTTCCGGCCCTTTTATCTATTATTATCATTATCATTTATTGTTTTACTTTGATATAAAGCTCGGCCGGTTGTTTTTTTTTGACGCCGATTTTGCCTCGTGATTATTGATTTATTCAAATCCTTCAGCGTCATAAGCTATAGAAAGGTATGACGGATTGCTTGTTTATATAGAGTTACTTCTCGATCTAGTCTTGGCTCTTGGTTGACCCCATTCTCAAGCTGGGCATTTTTTTGACCTTCTACTAGCTAAAGTGCGGAGAGAAGAACGAAATGGATTTGATAAACATGAACGTGATGATTTGACATCATACAACGCTAACTGATGATAATGTGATTCTATCCATGACTATAGGTCCCTCAAGATTAGCTGTAGCATAAGACAAAGCTACTACTTGGATTTATCATGGCTACAACAGATAAGCCCGTGAACATTGTGTTTGTTGGAGCTGGCGCCGTCGGCTGTTTCTATGCGTCGCGGTTGCATCACGTATGTTTTGCTTGCGGTTATATACATGCGTTGTCTATCTGTCTATGATACTGACTTTTATATCAACAGCCCTCTAGAGGTATCAATGTCTCTCTCGTAGCACGGTCAAACTACGCTGCGCTACAAGCCAACGGTGTCCATCTCCAGACAAGATCCTTTGGTGACTATGTGTTCACGCCAGCTGCAGCATATCCCTCGGCTGCAGCCGCCGCAGAAGCTGCCATAGCAGGCGATTTTGTCTGGGATTTTGTGGTTGTGGCTACTAAAGCCCTACCAGATGTCAGTGATGACTCGGCCACAGTAGCGCCTCTGGTCTCTCCCGGTGTCACGGCGCTGGTTCTGATTCAGAATGGAGTGGGCGTCGAGGCGCCGTATCGCACGCGATTCCCGACAAACCCAATCGTTAGTGGTGTAACGGTGATAAGCGCCGAGCAGATAGAGCCCGGCGTGGTCCGGCAGAACCGCTGGACGCGGATAAGCCTTGGGCCGTATACGGATGGACGTGGAGACCCCACCTCATCGTTGGCTTCGACCAAGCCGGTGGCAGCAGATACGAATCAGACGAAAATGTTAACACATAAGGGAACTGAAGCCGTGGACAAGATAACACGCTGGTGGCGTGAACTAGGCGGTATCGCGGATGCCGAACCGCATGATGAGGTTGGGCTGCAACTAGTGCGTTGGCACAAACTATGTATCAATGCAGCCATGAACCCGTCAGCCGTGCTCAGCGGTGGTCGTGGCAATGCTGACATGGCATCCGATGACGAGCTGCGTCTGCATCTGCGCGGCGTCATGGACGAGATCCGCGCTGCTGTACCGGCTATCCTAGGCCGCGAGTTCCCACCTGAGCTGGCGACACCTGATGCCATCTTGGCCAGCACAGACAGGAATAAGGGCGCTCGGCCGAGTATGTTGCTGGACTGGGAAGCTGGGCGACGTCTCGAGATCGAGGTGATCCTAGGAAATCCGGTGCGCATTGCAAGAGAGAGGGGCGTTGAGATGTCAAGATTGCAGGCGCTATATGCACTCTTGCGTAGTGCGCAGCAAATGCAAAGTGCGCAGAAGGGAAAGCTATAGTAAGTAGCTGTAGAGAAGACAGACGATAAACAGGCGTCAGCAAGGCTGTAGGAACAGATAGATCAACAGACGGACATCAAGAAACTAGTTCATAACTATTTGATTCATTACTCATTGCTCTTTCACATCGTCGTCATGATAAAATCACACTCGACCTTGATCGTCCCTTCTTGCGGAACACTTCCATTACGTGCTACAGCCCGAATATCCGTTCGTGTCGTCGTTGCCAGTCCTAGATCGTGTTGTGTCTTGAGCATACGGGCTTCTGCCACCATGTCAAGACCCTGTTCCGGCACATATCCCCATGGATTCATAATCCCAGTGGATATCTGCTGTGTAAGTCGTGGATTCATCTGCGTCTGCGTCTGCATCTGGGGTTGCATATGTGCCTGTGTCTGTGCATGAGACGGTATATCATGCTGGTACACATGGTCACGGCTCGAGATAGGCGGCAGATCTGGATGTCGACTTAGTTTTTGAACCAAGCCCTCATGGCTACAATTGCTCTCCAGATAGCGCGTAGACATGGTACCAGCGTCCGTTATATTTGTGATATTGGCCGTGCCATGTACACGCGTAGAATACGGTTTGCGTGAAGGGAAGCTCTCTGAGTTGCTGTTTCTGTGGTTGTTTAGACGGATTTTGTGCGTGATATGAAGCCGTAGTGCCGGGAAACATTGTGAGAATATTGGCTTGAAAGTCGGTAGACAGGCGCAAACAATGCCGCTCGTCACTTCGGCCAAAGACCAGGCGGAGCCTTCAACAACAGTCCAGGTGAAGTCGGACGACTCGCGAAGGTACTTGATGCGGATTATAGAGATCGAGACGGTTCTGTTCTTGTTAGTAAGCAGCACCTTTAACTATCAGGGATATTGGTGGCACTTACAAGAAGCCTAGGGAGAAGATAAACAGCAACATGAACTTCTGGCCTGTTGGTATGTTGAGCGTCCAGATTGCTGGGAGAGGTAGAACATAGACAATGACGTCCGTGATGATATTACCGCCGGCGTTAATAAATACGCGTGGATATAGTGGAATACAGTAAGCCGAAATGCTTTGGTCCCAAAGGCCTTGGATGGGAATACACCACATGGCAGCTAGGATGATTTGAGAGATTCCCCAGGCCAAAACGACAGCAATGGCAAGTATATACCAGATGCGCATATGTTGAATGGCTAATACGCGATAATATTGGAAAAGGAACGTGAGTTTGACGGTTAGAAGTACGACGGAATATATGACAATGTGGACATAAAAGGTCTATAATAGATAGGAATGGTCGTTAGTATATTGGTAGAAGTGTCACGGACGGCCTTGTACTGTGTACTTACTCGCTGATATAGCCATATTTTGTCAGGGTCTACATATTGCACATGTTTGCCCATGCCGTAGTCACACATGAAGAGCATCGTGATGCCCATAGCAATCTGAAAAAGCTGACAACAAAACATATTAGTGTCATGTCTAAGATTATCTGATCATCGGTCCCCTGATAACTTACTAGTGACAAAATTGCAAACCAATCATCGAGGCCCATGCGATGCAAAACCCAATAACGAGAATATGTTCGGCAGCCGACAGCCACAATCGCGATGCCAAAACATGCTATAGTTGTAACACGCGTGACCCAAGCTCGGTTGGCTATATGAACCGGCACGAGATCTTCACCTCCGCCCGTGGCCGTGGTGCTGTTGTCCGTAGGCTGGAAGAGCGCCATTATGACGCCTGAAGATCTGTGATGGGGAAGGTCTAGACAGAACAAGGAAAGGCAGAGATGTCTAAGTATTGGTTTTAGAAAGACAAGCAATAAAGTAACTAGAAGGGAAAATGAGAAAGAAAAGACAGCTATATGTTTGATGAGAAACTGGTGCAAGGGAAGAACACAGGCAAGGGCTAACTAGCTTCCATAGCAGTGGCAACAACTGTTATGAAAGGTCCAGAACAAAAGGGAAGAGTGTAGTCTTGAATATCTTCAAAGACTCTGGGAAAAGAAAACAAGATAGAAAAGACTTCTTTAAAGAGGGATCTCATAGATCTTATCTTTAGTCTTTGTGACTTGACTAATCAATGGCACTTGGCGTCTGATGTGAGGCCAAAATCAGAATCGGTTGAGATGAAGAAACAGTGAAAATCGCCACTAGGCCTTCTTGTGATGTCCCGAGAAAACCGGGAAAACAGGCCTATTTTCCAGGCCGCATTACGCTAGACATGCAAGAGGCGACTTTCAAGACATGGAACACAGTACCATGAACAAGAAGAGCTTCAGCGAAACCACCAGTTGACCGACGCATTGAGACGACCATCATTATATATAGTACGAATTGAATGCCACCATCCCTTCGGAATGAACATGGCGTCTCCAGCTTCCAGTCTAGCCTCCAAGAACCCGTACTCTTGAGCTGGCTCCTGCTGCGTCGAACCCCAAACGACATCCTCTAACAAAGTCCGTTCCATACCATGCATCATGTCGGCAGATCGGAGACGTGCTCCTCCGCTCTTCTGGCCCAGACGCACCTGTACGCTTCGGAATAGCTGATCACCAGCTTCCGGGGCAAGGAGCCGTACTCGTTTGGCGCTACAAAATTGCAGGAACAGATTGGGGTTTGGGTCTCGATGTAGCGGTGTATACGTTTGTTCTAGGCCCAGCCAAATGCTAGTGCCGTAGATGTCGCCGCGGCCTGCCTTCTTCACGAGGCTTGGTACGGGCAGATCCTGCTGCAGCTGTGCGGGTAGTGATGAGATGGAATTCTGCGCGATATATAGCTGTGATAGCCTTAAAGGTGCCGTCTTATTATATTCCTGTGCGGCCAAGAAGAGCGCCAGTGACTGCTGAAAGTGGAAAAAGCGCGGAGCAGAGTCATGAGATAGGCGTGCCCATTCAGGTGCACTGATCGATGCCTCTGAATCTCTTGGTGGCATGATATGGCGGAAGAAGGCCGAGACTGCTTCACTATGCTCGCCCTGTTTAGTAACTGAGTGTTGTGGACTGATGAGCTCGTAGACTATAGTGGTATCTTGAAAGGGGCGAAAGTATGTTAGACTAAGTTGTGAACTACTTGCACCACTAGATCCTTGGGCAGCTTCTAACCAGCGCTTAGATGCAGGAAGTGTAGTCTCTGGCTTTATCAGAGGCCCGGTTAAAACAAGCGGCAAAGAGAGAGACTTAGAGGCCTCGTGGAACTCGTCAGCTGATATGGCGTCTAACGCATTGTGTGATATAGTAACTGGCGATGGTGCGGTGTGCAACGAGCGAGTTAGGATCTGGAGCCGTCCCGGAGCTCGAAAGGGCCTAGAACAAACATATTTCGAATTGGTAGCCATAATAGAACAACCCTAGGCACATAGTAGAACAATATTTGTGATTTAAAGATGTGCTATGTTGAGTATAAACAACAATTGATTAGATGAGGTTACAGCCAAGACATACTGATTAGGGTTACTAATTTTATGTGTGACCGTTGGTAGTATTGACACTGAATTTTATGTAGATCGCTTACCCAAGCCATTACCAGATGTTTTCAATAGGCCATATCTCGCGACTATTGAAATTTAGCCTACTTTTGTATTACTATCGTGAAAGTTTAAAAAGTGTGGTTGACTAAAATTGTCACCAACCCTAAGAAATTTTGACCTCATCGACAGCCCTATCACTCATTTCCAGCTGTTGTCACCCGCCATCAAGGTCCGCAAGCAAAGTTGGCTTTCTTATCACTCAAGTCTGTTGACTATCGTCCGTCACTTCTCTAGATCTAGAACGACCGCCATACTAACTGCCGCCAAATACTAGCCAACTAGCCAGCCAATTACGGACCGATATCGACGTAAAGTCAATAACAGGAAAAATATCCAGGCTCCGCTCCTCAGCCTTGCCACGAGCCCAGAAGGCCAAAAGTCTACAAGGCCAGAAACCCATCCAGATATCCAACTTGACTATCGTCATTTTTAACCTACTTCTCCGCGGTGCTAGGTTGTCCTCACCAAATCTTGTTTCGTCGCATGCTTATCGGCTTATTGTGCCATTGGAGTTGCTGCTTTTGCTGCTAAGCTTGACTCCCCAGCTTGTTTTCCCCGCTGTTTGACGAAACGCTCGGAGCAAAAAAACAACTGTCAACCCCGGGCCTCTCCCCCTCTATTACCAATTTTTAATCTTTTTATCTAGCTTACAAGGGGCCAGCCTTCTATAGTCCGCTATCTCGGGCCTCAGATACGTCTTTGCTTGCCGTTCTCCGACCCGCCAATTTCTTCGCAACCCAAACTAGCCGCCTAAAACTCACCAACAACCAAAAACCAAAACACCACCACTACATATATTCGCAGTATACTCAACATACATATAATACACGCCTTTCCACAGCTAATTGCTTCAGCGCAGTGTCGTCGCGTACTTTTCAAGCTTAGGGTTCATCTCTTTCGCTTCAACCCATCAATTACTACATCCCACCGCCAAAAATTTGCGAGCCGGTATATCGTCGTCACCACACACACACATATATAGAAATATACCAACACCACAGCCCGATCTCGACGCTACCCAGTAAACAGTGTCCAAACACTATTCTAGCCAGCAACACTACATAATTCGAAAGCACCCGCTATCTCTTTGATATCCTTACATTCTTTATCTTCATATCTGGCACCATGTCATCCTCATCTGGCTCCCCCGAATCGTGGATCACGTCGTTTTGCTCGCTGATAGGCCACGAGTATTTCGCTGAAGTGTCCGAGGACTTTATCGAAGATGACTTCAACCTAACTGGCCTGTATAGTCAGGTGCAAATGTACAAAGAAGCTCTTGAAGTGAGTCGTTGATGCCATGCCACCCCTCTCCCACTCGTTTCTGTGTTTCCAGGTCGTAGGACACTGCTAACCCACACTCTACTCTTCCTTGAACTAGATGATTCTTGATGTCGAGCCCGAAGAGGACGAGGAGGAGGAGGAGGAAGAAGAAGAGGAAGAAGAGGAGGATGCCTCACTCGATCCCCAAGAACAGCGTTCCGGTGAGAAGAAACACCATAGCCGCATGGCCAGCGATTTGTCTGTCATCGAATCCTCCGCCGAAATGCTTTACGGTCTGATCCACCAAAGATACATCTGCTCGCGCCCCGGAATGCAGCAAATGAGCGAGAAGTACGAGCTAGGCCACTTCGGAGTTTGCCCTCGTACCAACTGCGAATCAGCCCGGACCCTACCCGTGGGTCTCTCCGACATACCTGGCGAGGACACCGTCAAGCTCTTTTGTCCGTCGTGCCTCGACGTTTACGTGCCACCTAACAGCCGTTTCCAAACCGTAGACGGCGCCTTCTTTGGTCGAACCTTTGGCGCTCTGTTCCTCCTTACCTTCCCCGAGTATGACTTGACGAAGCGCAACCCAGACGTTATCGCAAATGTCCGCACCTCAGGCAACGCCGGCGCCAACGATACTCCGGAAATCATCCATGGCTTCTATGAAAAGAACATTGCACCCGGCCTAGGTGCTAAGCAGACCTATGAGCCCCGAATATATGGATTCCGTGTGTCTGAGCATGCTACTACTGGTCCACGCATGCGCTGGTTGCGTAGTCGGCCTGCGAACATGCGTGAAACAGAAATCATCAGGCAAGCCGACACGGTACATCCTTCTACTACGGTTGCTGCTGCTGCTCTTGAAAGTGCAAACCAAGGCAGAGTGAACAATGGCACTTCGAATAGAGTAGAGGGTCAGGTTTTGTAAATGTGTTGATGCTATTACGGTTCCCCTTTTTTTTTCTAAAAAAAGAGAAAGAAACAAAGAATATTGCCTCTAAGCAAACTTACCCCCTTCTCTCTCTCTCTGTCTATCTCCCTTATTTTCTTCATTGAGCGGTGGCGCAAATGGTTTTGCATCAATTGATACCTATTTACACTACCCCCTCCCCCAATATCTTGTTTTGTTTTTTTTTGCTCACTCTGTGAAACTAATTGTCTATTGTTGGAAATGTGATATATATACATGATTCAGAACAAATACACAAACGGTTATGATCATTTGCGGAATGTCAATCTAACTTCTCTATTCTGTATATTATTACTGTATATATGTACATAATGAGGTGACTTGGTGTTATTTATCTGTGTGTATATTTATATTATTTATAGCCATCTGTTATGACCGTTTGCGAAGCGACACTCGACACGGGAGTCCGCCTTCCATGGGTAAAGTCAGGCTACTTCCACTATATTGATTCGTACCACATAGTAACTCAAAGTCAAACTCGGAAACTATCGCAGCCACCACTTTGACAGCAACGGCCTCGGCCATTTTCTTGCCTAAACATGTACGTGGGCCAGCATTAAAGACAGGGTATTCAGCTGCACTACGACTGATCAGTTTCACTTCTACATTATTATCAGTAGTAGTGGGAAAAGTAGAAGGAGTAGAGGACGAAGGTACAATCCAGCGGTCAGGCCGGAACTCATCGGCATCGGCTCCCCATACTATAGTGGACCGATTCATGGACCAGATACACCAAAACGCAAGAGATTTGGCAGGCAGATGCGTGCCATCGGGTAACGTAACCGCTTCTTCTACCTGCTTGAGCTCGAACGGGACAGGTGGATAGAGACGTAGAGTCTCATAAAACACGGCGAGAGTGAACGGCAGAGTTCGTGGGGAGGGTGGTCCGTTGGTAGCTTCGATAAAGGACACTTCAGAGCGGATACGTGCAAGAACGTGAGGGTATTGAGCGAGGAGGTAGAAGATCCATGTGAGTGATTGTGCAGTGGTATCCCGACCAGCGGAAAGATAGTTCAGGGCAGCATCCGCCACTAGCTGCTCATCGCCGATAGAGTCCAACAAAGACTGTACTAGACTTCCCTCAACAGCAGCGGTAGTGTACGACGAGCCTCTATGCGTTCTCTCCTTTTTTTCGTTAGAGGCTGATGTGCCTTCCTCTCCCTTCCCCATGCCTTTGCGGACTGCGATGGCGTTGGCTACTATATCCCGGCCGAATTGTCGTACTTCAGCAATGCTCTGCCGCATCCCTCGGCCGGTGAATATCTCAGTGAACTTCCAAAGAGGATTTTGAACACGCATCGCGGTAGCACCGCTTGCATATTCAAAGGCTCGGGTGAAGGCGTCTCCAGCGTGCATTTCCATGCCATAAGCCATGTGGCCCATGAGCTGTGTGGTAACCTCGTGAAAGATCTCTTGCAGGTCAACGACATTCTCATTGGTGGCAGTAGCAGAAGCGGCATAACGTCGAAGCTCGGGTATCGTACACGTATTCAAGATACGCGGAAGTTCTTCGTCAGTCAAAATCTTCAGGTTAGCTGCACTTAGAAAGGCTAAACCGGCTTTACGCTGGATGCGCCATAGCTCGCCATCGACATTGATGATACCATGGCCAAACAGATCCCACGAGCGTTCCTTGAAGAAAGCGCCTTTGCTGAATATATCGGAACTACAACGAAGGATGAACTCGAGATTCTCGGCGCTACTGATGATGACACCTGGTGGTAGAGAGGGGACAGTGATTTGGAGGGTCTCCTGTGGATATCTCCGTTCACATTGGGTGAACCAGTCAAAGAGAACACGGCGTGGACGTAAGAATAACAGCCCGTTGCCTGCAAGAGGCAGAGCGTCCGGGGCGTGTCGTAACGGTACTCCGTGGCGCGTTAGCCTGGGATGATAGAATAAGCTGAAGTATACAAAGCCGAGGAGACTAAGTACGGCAAGCAGCAGGATAGGCGTGGGCAGGTCATTAATGAGGGCCATCGAGCTACAGGACCCATTGGGCAACAAGGTAGTTGATTAGTTATTTCAGTTTATAGAGTCGCAGTGGGGAAGTACAACTAAGTGGCTCGATGTGTGGCAGCTTAGTTTTGCTATATTGCTAGAAGTAGCATTAGAAACAAAGGCGAGACTTGTTTTGTAGCAATATGCACAACCCGATCATCAAGAGTATAAGCCGCAAGATAATAATTCAAAATGATGTTGCAATAATCGTCCAAATAGTGTGAAATGGAAACAATCCGATAACAAGAGTGGTCATGATCATTCATAGTAATGATACGATATACACAGGCAACAATAATTTTATACCATTGATAAAGTCACGTGTGTTACTGAAAAAGACATCCGAGTTATTGTTGCTTTGGCAAGAAGCTGATTGTCTTGAAACGAACAATAACCCTTGAAACATGACGAGAAATCGTTTAGGGTTTGGCGGTTTGTGACGTCGCTTAACTTGGCTATATTTATACCGACGGACAGGAATTAGAACCAGAAAAAAAACAAAGTTCGTCGATTACAAAACAACAAACATGAGATTTTGGCAAACCTGGTTTTGTTTGTCTAAGCGAGACACATCCTATTCACCAGACAATCTCCTTTGTCTATATAGGGTTACATACAAGACACGAGAAGACCCAGAGGATAACAGCATTATTAAGCGGTTCGAGAACGACAAGACGAGGGAGATGATCGATCTTGTCATTTCTTTTTCTTTCCTGTTCATACGATTTTGCATGATTAGGCTGAGATTGAAAAAAAAAAGCCTTATCGAAGTTTGTTCTGGGAAATTAAAATTGTACATCTCTTTTCTGCCCTTATTCTGTAACTTTTGATTATAGATGCCAATTTTGCACATCTCCCATCTTGTCATGGGCGAAAGTATCAAGTTTTCTCAATCGTCGAAAAATCGAACCTCTCTTTTCTCTCGCTCTTAGAAATAAGCCCGAAAAGGACTAAGGAGAAAAAAAAACAGGAGTGGGTTAAGCTACTCTTACACTTACACGGCTTATGAGAGGTTGAACTAACGATATTCAGAGAATCTTCACGATACGATACTCGATTATCAGGTAGTTGGCATCGGACAACGTGATTGCCGTGGAATATACGACTTTATTCAGCTGAGTTAACAAATATCCAAAGCACACATGAATTATATAGATACTTATATTACACTCTTTTGAACATACATACGTACATGTAAAAGCTGTTGTTTTATGAAGATTAAAGAGGCTACTATCTACAAATATTTGTCTAGTACCGTGTAGCCAGGAAACAACCATGTAGGTCTCAGGTAGCCGAGCATGACAGTGCCTTAGACAAGGGAAAGTGACTGTTTTCTAGGACATGATTCTTTGTAAAGTCCGGCTGATCCGGGACTCTTTCTTACCCATGCATAAATTGTGCACTGTGTCGCCAGACCCGTTTCCGCATTCACGCCATAGAATGTCTACTGTAACTGTAGCGTCCAGTCAGAGCAAACAACCCCCATCTTCAGCCTAGTTTTTGTTTCCTTCCTTTCTTTCTTTCACCTCGTGTTATTGTGTAGAACTGAATCGTTCCGGAGTGGCATCGGGATCCAATCAGGAAATACTGGGTGCTGAAGACAAGACTTGAGCGGAGAATGGCGGCTATCGGTGTTTGTATCTGTATATGTATGGTTATATGCGGGCTGGTATATCGGCAAGCACACTGTATATGTTGTATATCGGCAAGAAAGATGCACATGTATATGAGAGGAGGAAGACAGGAATAAGTAGAAAGGTTGGGTTTAGGGCTAGGCCAATTATCTCCGTATATGTCATGACTAAATATCTTACTGTCTGGATCACGATAGAGTGCAAGTGCTGACGTGATGCTGACTCGTATGCCTGCTTCTTGGTCTATATACCAAGAGAAGTAAAATATGCAATTGCTAACGCAATATATTGTGAAATAATGGCAGTGCACAGCAGGGTCTGTTAGTTCATATTAAGCTCGTTCACATCAACTAGAATTTATACAACACAACGACAGGAATGGAGAAGACTGTGCTAACAAGGCATGCTCTCATAGGGTCGTTACCCTGCGCTATGGCCTTGGCTTGTCTCGTGCGTGCTGTCAGAGATTATCTAATTGTACAATTCGACAGAAAAGGGAAAGATACAGAGAGATTAACCTACACTGTAGAGCCCGATATGAAGCCGGACTCTGTGGTTCCAGTCTAACCTAGAGCCCCGAAAAAGCTTTGTGAGACAAGCTGTGGTAGCTCCCTCACACCCACAACCTATCTAATCAGATAGCTGGAATTTTTACCGGTTACGGTGCTCAGATGGCACCCCTCGCTATTGCCTCCCGACCTGTTGTTTACTGCCCAATGTCCGAAAAAAAAGATTTTGTTTCACCCACACGTAGTCAGAAGGTTGGATCAGTGACACGCTGATATTACCCTTGGTTACGCCCTGACTGATTATTGTTGAAAAGTCTCCTTGCCTAACTATAAACATCTCCCGCCTATATAATATATCACTAGCTGGTCGCATACATTGTTTCTAGCCGCAACCGCCTGAGCGTCTCTGATCCAACACAACCTTATTTGACATGCTGCACTGCCGCTTTTGCCGCTCATTCTTGTACATATATTTGCACATAGCTCGTTTTCGAGTGCGTATTTCTTTGGAAAAAGTACACGCACCATTTCTATTGCGGCGTACAACTAATTATTGATCATCAGCTGCCTTTTTCATATTTTTGTCTTCTATGCTTTGCTCGCTTTGGCTGTTTCTAACAAATTACCGCAAGATATTTGAACCATAGTCCTCCTCCCTTGTCTGGGCTATGACGAAGCCTGGGCGTGTGCCAAGCTTTCTCTTTAGCTCCTCTCGACTGCTTCGTTCTCTTACATACTAAACGAATTGGAGAGTGGAAACGAGCTACCAAGCAAACAACCCAAGAATATCGTTTCCAGGAAAGATATACAAAATATAAACACAGGACTACATCCGTGCCGAGCCTTCGAACTCTTGTCTTTCTGCTCAAAGTAGGCGTGAAGAACACCACGGGATCCTGGACTAAGAAGGCCCGACCATATCTTTGCGCATTCCGCAGCTTAACCTGTATATTTGGCATTTTATCGCCGGAGGTTTGGCATTCCAGCTCTTGCCTTTTGTTTCCTCATCCTCTCATATTCTCTTACAACCTCCCCTCTATCGGGAAGCATACTTTTTCTTTCACGAAACCGTCTTCTTTTTTTTGTGATTTATACACATATCGTTATCTGATCTACGTCATTTGTCAGCAACAACATAGACGTCACATCCATACATCATCAACTACACAAGTAGTTACCTTCTCCGAGCCAGTATTTGGGGGCTGGCAGACGTAGCAACTGCTCAACATGATTAGTAGTGGCTATTGCTACTTCCTAGCCCAGAAACCAAAATAAAGAGAAGAATCAGACTTTATCTTTGAATATTCTTCTCCGACCGCATTTGTGAGGGTTTCCTCTCTTATTTGAACGAATTATATCGACAATCTTCGAAATATCACCCAAAACCCCCATATATCTTAGGTCTTTTGGAAAACCTACCCGGCCGGAAGATGATTGTCATTAGACAGATCCGGACTTTGGCGTCCAAGAACATCAAGATCTTGATTGGCCGCCATGCTTGGAGTACCTTCTGGACTGCGTTTGTAGTGCCTATTGCCTTGACGGCTCTCTTTAGTTTTGCCAAAAATCTGTTTGTGCCGCCAGCTGTTTATGGTGTGGTGAGTTTGTGACGAGCCGCAATATCCCATAGTGATTCTCGAATGCTAATGCTTCTTTTCTAGGGCAATATAAGGCCAATAAAGACACTACCTACTGCGCTAGATATTGCTGTTGCTGATGGCCGTAAAACGGTGGTTTTCATCAACAATGGCATGACTGGAGGATATATCGACAGTGTCATTGGCCAGTTATCGAGCTCGGTAACCTCAGCTGGGGCCACAGCTGTCAACCAGTCCGATTCATCACTGTTGACGACTCTATGCCGCTCGTCTCTTCGCGGCGTGAGTCGTTGCTATGGTGCTGTAGTCTTCAACTCTTCACCGACCGAAGGCAATGACGCTAGCTGGAACTACACGATTCGTCAGGATGGAGCTCTGAGTGCCCAGCGTGTCAACGTAGACAAGTCTGACAACGACGCCGAGGTTTATATTTTTCCGTTCAAGAAGGCCATCGACTCGGCTATTGCTTCTATAACCACAAATGCCACGGCCTTGCCAGATTCCATGAACACTCTGCCCTATACGGATGTAACCTCCAAGGGCCGTGCCGACTCAATCATTCGTTTATACCAGGAAACCGTCATTAACTGGATGGGTGTCACTCTAGCTGCTAGTGTCATCTTTATCACATACCATTTAACCGGCTTCCTTTCACAAGAAAAAGAGTCAGGCATGGCCCGTCTCATCGATGCCATGATGCCCACAAAGAAGCGCTGGTACGGTATGTGCATGCGCATGTTTGCGGCTCACCTGTCTTTCTCGTTGATTTATCTTCCTGGCTGGATCATCGGCGCCTTGATAATCCGCCAAGGTGTGTTCCACCATACATCTGTCTTGACCGTCATTATCTTCCAGGTCTTGGGCGGTCTATCTATGTCGTCCTTTTCTATTTTTGCGTCCGCCTTCTTCAAGAACGCTCAGCTAAGCGGTAACACAACCATCATCGCTACCGCTCTCATGGCCATCATGGCCCAGTCTTTGACTCGTCCTGATACCGTCACCGTTGCTATTCTCTGTGTATTTTTCCCGCCATGCGCATACGTGTACTTTGTTGTGGTCATGGCCCGATTCGAGTATGAGCGTGTTCCGACAAACCTTCTGGACATTCCACCTACTGAGAAGAGCGACTTTGAAATTCCTGGAATCGCCATGTGGATTTTCCTTGTAGCACATATCATCATCTACCCGGTTCTCGGTGCTATAATCGAGCAAAGACTTCATGGTGCTAACAGCAGTGGTCGTAAAATTGTCGTCGACCCTAAAGAAATCGACGAGCATAACCTCCGGGATACAGCTCTGCGAATTGATGGCTTCTCTAAAGTTTACACCCCGCCTAGATTCGAGACCATGCTGTCGTGCTTCCAGAAACCCAAGCAGCCTGTCGTCGCTCTAAAGGACCTTACACTGAATGCTGGCCGTGGCCAGATCGTTGCGTTGCTCGGTGCCAACGGCAGTGGCAAGAGCACTACACTAGACGCTATCTCTGGCATGCACAAGCTAACATCCGGTTCAATCACCATTGACGGCAGTGGAGGAATTGGTATCGCGCCACAAAAGAATGTTCTGTGGGATGACTTGTCTGTCGAGCAGCACATCGAGATTTTCAATCGCCTCAAGGCACCAAACAACAGAGCTTCCAAAGCCGAAATTCGAGAGCTGATAAAAGCTATCGATCTGGATAAAAAGAGAACCGCATTGGCCGGCACTCTCTCCGGCGGTCAAAAACGGAAGCTGCAACTGGGAATGATGCTAACAGGTGGCAGTGCTGTGTGTTGCGTTGATGAAGTGAGCAGTGGTATCGACCCTCTAAGTAGACGCAAGATCTGGGATATCCTACTATCTGAGCGTGGAAAACGGACCATGATTCTAACCACACACTTTTTGGATGAGGCTGATCTTCTGGCAGATCACATTGCTGTGCTATCTAAGGGAACGCTCCGAGCCGAGGGTGCTTCGGCCCGGCTCAAAGACACACTAGGTGGCGGGTATAGAGTCCATGTGACAGCTCATGGAGAGACTGAGTTGGCTCCTGATATTGAGGGAGTTAAGAAGGTCATATTGTTCGACATCGTGACCTATATCGCCCCGTCTTCATCTTTGGCCGCCGAAGTTATCAGAACGCTACAGAAAGTTGGTCTCCACGACTACAGATTCTCTGGTCCAACTATCGAAGATGTGTTCCTCAAGCTAGCTGAAGAGATTCATCAAGAATCTACTTCAAATGCCTCGTCGGTGATACTTGGAAAAGACAATATCCACGTTGACTATGGCAAGGATACAGCGTCTAATAGCGATCGAGCAGCCTCTACAAATGGATCACGAGTTAACCTAGCTGAGGGCCGACAAATCGGCTATGGCACTCAGATCTTAGTCTTAGGCCGCAAGCGCCTAACAGTCATGAAGACCAACTGGGTCCCACATCTGATTGCCTTCATCCTTCCTATCTTTGCCGCATGTCTAACATACCTTTTTGTTCGAGATCAATCTGCGATCTCATGCTCGCCGAAAGATACCAAAGAGGATTCTACCTACGATACTAGCGACCTCGGCTCGTTGTTGCTACTAGGACCAGCGTCGTTTGTTTCTAGTAGTGGCGTTGGTGCATACCTCAATTCTTCCGACAGTAGCTTTACGCAATACAATATCACTCCAGATTACACTGTCGTCGACACACTAGCCCAGTTCACCGATACTATCAGCACAAACTATAGCGATATCGCGCCTGGTGGTCTCTATGTTCCAACTGACGGCACATCTACATTAGTCGCTTTTGTTCTCAACAAGTACTTGATGAACGCCCTCGTCATGCAGAATACCGTCAACTCTTTGCTTTCGGGCCTCGATATCTCAACAGAGTACAAGGAGTTTGCGACGCCCTGGGATCCGTCCATGGGCGACTCTCTACAACTTGTTACTTATATGTGTATCGCCCTTGTGGCGTACCCTGCCTTCTTTGCACTGTATCCCAATGTTGAGCGTAGACATCTCATCCGCGGATTCGAGTACTCCAATGGCGTCAGGCCGCTGCCGCTATGGCTGGCATACACTGGCTTAGATTTCATCGTTGTGCTTGGTGTCAGTGCCGTGATTACCATCATATGGGCTGCCGCTGCTGATCTATGGTATCACATCGGCTACGTTTTCCTTGTTCTTGTCTTGTATGGCCTCGCATCGACGCTCCTTGGCTATATCTTCTCGCTATTCGCCAAGACACAGCTGGGTACATATGCGTATGTTGCCGTTATTCAGATAGTTGTGTTTGTCGGCTATCTTATCGGTTATATGTCAACGCTCAGCTATGCTCCTGTAACTAAGGTAGATAGACTGCTACTGACAGTTCACTATACTATCTCTGCTATTGCTCCAATTGGTAGCGTTGCAAGGTCACTTATCTTAGTGCTGAATTTGTTCTCAACTAGTTGCGATGGCCATAACCTTTCGACATCTCCGGAAGGCATTGAGTACTATGGCGGTCCGATATTGTATCTTTGCTTGCAAACGATCGCATATGCCATCATTCTTCTCTGTGTTGATGGCGGTATGGCTGGTTCTTGGTTCCGCAAGATATTTGCCAAGACTCCAGACCCCATTGCCCAACTACCTGATGAAGAAATTTCTTCCGAGGCCAAGCCCGAGCCGAAATATTCATCGGGTCTACAGGTGCAGAATCTCACCAAGTCGTTCCGCAAGGGTCTTGAACGAAACACCGTGGTGGATAATCTTTCGTTTGACATCCGCCATGGTGAAGTATTTGCGCTTCTAGGTCCAAATGGTGCTGGGAAATCGACAACTATATCGTTGATACGTGGTGACATCCGACCCTCAGGTCGTCTGGGCGGCGACGTCTTGGTTGAGAACAACTCTGTAACGCATGGTTTAGCTTCTGCTCGGGCCCATCTCGGTGTTTGCCCGCAGTTCGACGCAATTGATCAGATGACTGTACGGGAGCATTTAGTCTTCTATGCCCGTGTGCGTGGAGTTTCTGAGGTTGAGCAAAGCGTGTCTGCGATCCTGTCGGCTGTCGGCCTTTATGCCTTTGCTGATCGACCGGCACATGCATTGTCAGGTGGCAACAAGCGAAAGCTTTCTTTAGGTATTGCTCTGATGGGTAATCCTGGTGTTGTCCTCCTCGATGAGCCCTCGTCTGGTCTTGATGCGGCAGCTAAGCGTATCATGTGGCGCACGTTGCAAAACACTGTTCCGGGACGCAGCATCCTATTGACAACTCACAGTATGGAAGAGGCAGATGCCTTGGCAGGCCGAGTAGGAATCATGGCTAAGCGAATGCTAGCCATGGGAACAATCGACGAATTACGAGCCAAGTTCGGTGATGCACTTCATATCCATATCGTCAGCAAGACAGCGCCACGGACAAGTGACGAGGAGATGAATAAACCAACTTGCCGGGAGCGTCAGTTGAAGGTAAGAATATATCCCCAGTGGCCTATATTAGTGAGTAGAGCTAACATTAATATCTTTATAGACAAAACATACCATGGCCAAATTCGATTTTCAGTCCCGGCATCTAGCGTTCTGGGATCTACTAGCGACACCGTCTCTGACTTCTCTAAGCCGGATGAAAAGCGTGAGTCTAAAAACTCGGATGATATGCTCATTACGTCAACCACCTCACGCAGTGCCATAGGCCGGCTACTGGTGATGTTGGAGGATAACAAGGACATCCTAGGCGTTGAACATTATTCGGTCAGTACGACGACACTAGACCAAGTATTTCTAACTATTGTGGGACAACATAACGTCCAGGAAGAGAATTATGGCGAGAAGAAGCCTGCCATGTGGCGGAAGGTCCTCGCTAAAGCTCTTGGCCTAAAGTGAGGGGCATTATTATCTGATGCTTCTTTTTTTGTATAACATGATGACTGTTCAGGAGGAAGAAGTTTAGCCAAACTTTGTTGCACCTTTTTTTGCTGTTTTTTTTGTTTTGTTTTTGCGTTTACTTAGATATCACTTTCGCATGCTTTTACCGGAGGCTTTTTTATCATTATGAAGAGGAGAAAAAGATAAGCAATGGCTTCCCGGCGATCCCATTTATACTGCATACTGTAGAATCAATACCATCCATTAATTACTTTTAAATCCGCGAAAGTGCATATGCCGATGTAGATACTCTAGTTGGCTGCATTAGTCGGACTCTGAAACAAGATGCGGATTTAGTAACTGCCCGCTGAATTTTTGACTCTCGGACATGCTACAGTTTCTTGACACAGCCTTGTAGGTCCTTCCCCGTTCTTACATTTAAATACATTGGAATAAATCTAGTCAGCCTTGTTTTATCTCACTACTTTCAATCACTAATACAATTTATCATATTCGCTGATATCAACTAATTATCCATTCACCTTCACTCATCGATTCAAAATGCCATTCCTACCACGCCTGCAGGTTTTTGAGATTGACGATCAGACATGGTTAGTTGTTTTCTAACTGCCTAACCCCCACTAATAGCGCATAGCTAACCCCAAAGATGAACAACACCAGGTTCCCGTCGTATCTACGTACCTATGTCCAAGGCGCGTTGACGGAGACTTGGAATACCAAAGTGCCCGTCCTACAAGCAGCTTCACCGTCGCATGTCGTCGCATCGGTACTGCTAGAGCGTCTTGGCGATAGCATCACGCGGTATAGTTTCATTGACTTCTGCGCGGGCGCGGGCGGACCAACCCCAGCCATTGAAGAGCAAGTCAACGGCGTATTAAGAGAGCAAGGCAAGGCGCGCGGTGTCAGATTCGTGATGACGGACTTACACCCGAACGTATGGGGCTGGAAACGGGCGGTAGATCAGGCGGTAGAGCGAACAGGCGGTGCGGCTTACAAGACTCTGCTGGGCTACGAAGCACAAAGTGTAGACGCAAGCGATGCACCGGCGGACCTGGTACAGCGATATACGGAGAACGACGGGCGGGTGTTTCGGCTTTTCAATCTGGCCTTCCACCACTTCGATGATCGCCTAGCGCGGCGAATCCTAAAGAACACGGTGGAGACGAGTCATGGGTTTGCCATATTCGAGCTACAGGACCGCTCAATATCGTCGTTTATCACGCTTTTTCTGCTGGGTGTAGGCATCTTGTTGCTAGCTCCAGTTTATGCGATCAAATGGCGCGCACCGTTGATTCTAGTGTTTACGTACCTGATCCCCGTGCTGCCGTTTGTGCTAGTGTTCGATGGATATATGTCGGCTCTGCGCACACGTACGCCAGAAGAAGTCGAGGCGCTTTTAAGGACATGTGGCGCGGCTGATGCGGAACAGGGCAAGTGGAAGGTCGAGAGTGGAACGATCAGACACCTCTGGCCATGCGGATACATGAACTATGTCGTATGCATGCCTGAGAAAATTTATGGACAAGTCGGTGGTGTTGATATATGACACGAGAGAGAGCTGTCGTTTTGACTATTATCAAGCATAGAGAAGCATAAAGATAAGTTGGATAACACAAGAGAGATAGAGTATCATTTTGACTACAAATATTTGTCGTTCAATTTTGTATCGGCTAACTAGATTTACGAAAGAGTCGGCCAATTGAAGATACTAAGCAATGATTATCCCAAGACAACAGCAAGCAAATTAAAGCAAAGTAAGTTTCTGGAAGAGTCAGAAGAAGACATTCAATAGACAGAACACGAAAAACAAGAAAAGAAACAGGTCATAAAGCTGATCGGAGGCATGTCTTTTTGCACCACCGTCTAGATCAAGAAACAAAGAAAAAAAAAAAAAGAAAAAAACACGGGCCAATGGGGACAAGGCGTGGGGTATATAAGACGTCGGGCCCATGTTGTTACTGAGTCGATTCACTGTTTGATTTTATACGAGGGGACCAGCTTTGATGACGTCCTCGGTGGCTTCACTCGAGTACTTCTTGAAGTTCTCGTTGAACAGCTTAGCCAGCTTGACGACCTCAGTGCCGAAGCTCTCAGAGCCAGCAGTCCAGGCCTTCTCGGGGTTCAGGATCTCAGCCGGCACACCGGGGCAAGACTTGGGCACCTGCAAGTTGAAGATGGCGTAGTTCTCGTACTCGACATTAGCCAGCTCACCGGAGTGAATGGCGTCTAGAATAGCACGAGTGTACTTGAGAGGGCAACGCTTGCCTCCCTGAGTGTAGCCAGCGCCGCACCAGCCGGTGTTCAGTAGCCAGGCATTGGCGTTGTGGTGCTCGATCTTGTCAGCCAGCATCTTGGCATAGCGCATGGGGTGCAGAGCCAGGAAAGGCTGGGCGAAGCACGAGGAGAAGGTGGCCTGGGGCTCGGTCACACCGTCCTCGGTACCGGCCATCTTGCTGGTGTAGCCGGAGATGAAGTGGAACATGGTCTGTGAGCTGTCCAGCTTGCTGATGGGTGGCAGCACACCGCGAGCATCGCAGGTCAGCAGGATGATGTTGCTAGGGTGAGACTCCGACAGACATGGGATCTTGGCGTTGCTGATGTACTCGATGGGGTAGGCACAGCGGGTGTTCTCGGTCAGTGTCGAGTCATCATAGTCGACAACACGGGTCTCGGGGTCGAAGACCACGTTCTCTAGCACGGAACCGTAGCGGATGGCTCCGTAGATATCAGGCTCCTTCTCGGCTGATAGACCGACACACTTGGCGTAGCAGCCACCCTCGATGTTGAACACACCACGGTCACTCCAGCAGTGCTCGTCGTCGCCGATTAGCGCGCGGTTAGGGTCGGCTGACAACGTGGTCTTGCCCGTACCCGACAGGCCGAAGAAGAGGGTGACATCACCGTTCTTACCCTCGTTAGCCGATGAGTGCAGCGTTAACACGTTGTGCTTGATCGGCATCTCGTAAAAGAGTACAGTGAACACACCCTTCTTCATCTCGCCGGCGTATTCAGTGCCCAGAATGACCATCTCCTTCTCCTCGAAGTTGATGGCTACTGAAGTGCCCGAAGTCATGCCCTCGGTGTAGCGGTTAGCTGGGAACGAGCCGGCATTATAGATGGTGTAGTCGGGGTGAAAGTGCTCCAGTTCCTCAGGCGGCGGCCGGATCAGCATGTTTCGCATGAAAAGTGCGTGGTAAGCACGAGCACACACCACGCGGACCTTGATACGGTACTTCTCATCCCAACCGGCATAGCCATCGACAACATAGATGCGGTTACGAGTGTTGAGGTAATCAACAGCACGTTCACGGTTGATCTTCCAGACCTATGAGAAGAAGAAAAGGCAGGGTTAGTAACTATTAGGGTTTGAGTTCTTCGGCTCTCGGGAAAAGCAGGCGTGGGTGACAGGACAAAAGAAAAAAAAAGTGGAGATGCCGAGTCCGAGGTGACAAAGCCACCCAAGAAAAAAAGATGGAGGCTTGTCAAACTTTCCGCTTCTGGAATGGTGGATGGGATGGGTGGAAGGAAGTTGCTGGGAGCCGGCAACAAGCAGCCAATCAACGATCACCTAGCATCTGCTGACCGAAACGGCAGGAGCGAGCGTGACATTACGGGCTAACGACCACAGCAAGAAGAAAGCGAAGAGATAAATAGAGGAAAAGTCAAGACTTACATCGGGCGACATGGGTTTGTTGACTGGTCCCCACCAGATATCATTCTCGGATGAAGGCTCCTTGACGATTCTCTTGTCTAGTGGCGAGCGGCCGGTCTTAGCGCCAGAGTAGGCCGTCAGAGCACCGCTGGAGGTGATGGCAGTGCCAGTCTCGTAAACGAGAGCATCCTCGTACAGAGTAGCGACAGCAGCGTTGGCAACGATGGCGACCCGGTCATAGTCGATGTGAGCCTTTTCGTGGAGTTCCTCCTCTGTTGATTTTGTGTTAGCTAGGGACTTAGAAGAGAGCAATATGAAGACATAGCTTACCGATTTCAGTGTGTTCGCGTTCCTTATGCGACTCAACACCGTGAGGGTGGAGACCGGTCTTGTTGACGTTGCTAGCAATCACTGCAGGAGCGGTGTTAGTAGACGTTGGCTTGAGACGGATAGTGGCCATGATGGGAAAGATATGTAAAGATGTGCAAATAGTAGATAGATTGGATATGATTGTGATGCTCTAAAGACTCACTATTGATAGGTTTTGACGAAAGCGGTTGGAAGAGTGCTCTTTTATAGTAAATTCACAGTTGGTGAGGTCATAAAATAACTGATACTTTGCCTCCAAAGAACAGAGAGATGAGTTGGAGACGGAGATGATGTGAAGAAAGCAAATATAAGTTGGTTGTTGGAGAATACCAAAAGGCAACAACTGGATAGATGCAATCAGGTAGAGAACAATGTATTCAGTCTGCGCAACAGAGAGAGGGAAGAGATGATGAAGAATGATGTAAAGATGATATTGTCTATCAACACGAAAACAAGAAGCAAAAAAGAAGCGGGAGCTTCCTCATCTTTATACAAATCGTATGTGGCCAAGACGATGTTTAGAAAATATCTAGTACATCGGTTTTAGTTCTAACAAGGCTCTTTTTTGCATCGTTTGGCAAGCTTAGAGCCGTTCTAGTATCAGCTTCTTCAAAAAGCTATAGTGTCGCCGCCTACTGGAACTTAAATCTAGGCCAAACGCCGGTGAGAATCGGGATGAGCTTTCACGAAGACATGTTATTACACGCCCCCCCCCTAGTGCGGCAAACATTGAAGACATAACGGGGACATTTCTTGTTGGTATCCAGGAGAAGAATAAGCAACAGGGTGTATGTATGCATCTTTTTTATCTCTAAAACTGCCTGTTACTGGCAGGATGATCAAGAGCATTGGCTTGAACTACGCCTCTTTTCTTTTTTTCTTTTCTTTTCTTATACAGGCAGTGGTTTGGTTCGGCTCGGTTCGTCTAGTATTTTCTTAACTTGGGAAATAAGAGAGAAGATTCATCGGTGAAACGGCTCTAGATACATGATATCAACAAAGTAAATTTTATTTCATGTAACAAAAATCCAGAAAAAAAAACATCGAAATCAAAGACGCCTGTCAAATCGCAAAATCGAGCCGGTCGCCCGTATTAAAGTTTATTAAGCGGAACAGTTTCAACAATAAGTATACTAACATTTCCTACTAGTTATTTGTATACAGAGTTCTGGCACCATCCTTACAGCCCGGCTTCAAGGAAGAAAATCAGCATCTGATCACCGAAATCAATAAAAACGGCTAGAAAGACAACTGAAAAACGACGTCGAAATTGCCACTGATTCTATTCACTTTTTTGCCATTTGTATAATACATAAACTTTATAATTTCTAATTGAACAATAAAAGTAAAAGAAGAAGAAAGAAGAAGCTCTTGTTGTTGTCACATCATCGGCACTTTTTGGCTTTCTAACGTACAACAAAACAAAATGTACGACAAAGCGGCTCAACTACAAATAAGTTCCTGATATTTTTTTACTACTTAATCATTTACAAGTTTGATTATCAGACAAACTCGCTCCAAAGGACGAATCAGCAAAAAAAAAATTGTATTGCCCTGATAATTATCGGGCTCTGTGAAACCAGACGAACAAGTCCCAAAAAATGTTATATAGACGCCCCCCTTTTTTTCTCTCTACCAGCTTCTATTTATAAAAGAGAAAACAATAAGTGACAAGGCCGCTATCACAAGACCTTTTCTTGAGCTGCTTCTTCTCTTCACTCTGGGACACCGTTTTGTTGCTGGCCACGATATTTATCCGGGATCGTAGCTGTTCTCCAAGCCACTCACTCTATGTATGCTCTTTTCAAAGGTGTAATGGATGCACAAGTCTGGCAAGTATTCGATAAAAGTTGTGGAAATATCCCTCTTCACCTTTATAGTATGATTAATGCTACTCTGGAGGTCTGTTCCGACCGAGAATTCTCGTAACTACGACCTGTGTTTTGCCTTCGATTCGAACCTATACATATACAGCTATCTGTACTTACCGTATATTATAATCAGTGTTATACAATAGACTTTCAATGTTAGGCCCTGAACAGCCGCCGGCGTTTATCGCTAAGCGTTTCCTACAGAGGAACAGAAGAACAGAAGAGCAGTTCCCTGCTCTCTCTCTTCGCCCACTTATACGCTCACTCCCTAGATATCTATGCTACCCCATGGAAGAAACCGGAAGCCAGATTCAAAGGAACTTACGGCTAACGATCTTATTCCAGTCTCTTTCATTCCATGGGCAAACGGAACTTGGTATCGTGAAAATAGAGAAAGCAAGAAGATGCGGCTTTTCTAGCTAGGGAACCTATAGAGTTGAAGGCATCGTTGGCAGTCCTTCTTTTTGCTCTTGTTTCTTGCTTGTAAGAAACTAGAGAAAAAACATTCCAATGTAGTTATAGTATTCAGTTACCGGTAGATCGCTGTATGAATGCCTCAGGAAGCCATACATCAAAAGTAAAGCACCAGAAACCCGGGTTGCACGATGTTGCTTTATACCCTAACCCTACGTCTGACGATATTAAGAACTGCCAGCGATGACGACTTGTTCCGATAAATCCTCTGGGCTCAGAGATAATCAAGATAAGCCGTATAGAGACATAATCTCTTTTTATACTCTCCGGTACGCTTGCATACGACCTCTTACCTCACAAACCCAGAAATGCATGTGAACTCTGAATTAATCAAAACTCGCCTAGCCAATAATCATGCACGGATGCCCTATTACTATACTGATGATGATGGTGAGTAATATGTGAGACGAGCTTCCGACATTGCCCGAGGCTATTCTTCTACTTGACTTGATAAGTTGCCTATTGTCAAACTGAAGAACAAGGGCCTACGGGAAAGGAATACTAAGGGATCAACATTTTGGCGGCATGAAGAACTGATACGTAGTAAAAGAGATCAGAAAAGGGAATGAGATCAGAAAGATGTTAGTAAGTTACCCTTTAACCCGAAACAAACGGCTTAAGCCGCTCAAGCAAGAAAGACTCATGCGGCAAATGGGTTCTAAGCCTTCAACTGGGCGTTTTGTTAGTGGCTAATAATATTATCCACAATAGAGAAAACCTATAATTTCTTATTTTATAACATGATCTATCAGACTGCATAACAGCAAGAAACAGAGGCAAGAAAGTGTCGAAATAGGATTTAGGAATAATAATAGCAGTTAAAAGAAAGTCGATACAACTTTTCTTGCTTTCCACAAACATATCCTGAGACTGAGAAAAGCTCTCGAATAGGTCATGAGATCGGCGTTTTCGTGGTGATTTGCTTCTAATGGTTTCTCCAAATAAATTCACCGATGTACTCAAGATTGTTCTCGACGGTCTTGGCAAAACAGCGGAAGACGATCTTTTCTCGTAAGTGGTTAACTTTGACTGGCTAGCAACTGTTTTTTTGTCTATTATAGTTACTACATATATGTATCTAGCTAATTCTTAGTTCATGAAACGGATCTTGCCTCCCCCGGATTTTTCTCATCTCTTCCTAGCTTTTTTCTTAGTCACGAAAACTAGTCAATTATGTATTGAGGAAGAAGGAGAAAATGCTGTGACGCAGGTTTTCTACTGGATTTCTCCCCTCATGGCATCGCCGTATTTACCGTTATCCTTACGTTATCTCTAGAGAATTGGCACATGTATGGACTGTTCAACTAAACATTGAAGTCTTCCTCTTCAGATGTTCTAGCCCCGTTCTTATGTTCTTGGCTTCTTTCCCCATTCTTTGCCTTTCTCAGACAGCTGAAAAAACAAAACTTGATCCCATGACCATGTCATATGACCTGCCAAAAGACGAAAGAAAGGGGCATTTGAGTTCATGGGAACTATGGCTACATACTCAATTTACTACATTGACATAGTGATGCGTATAGACACTTCAGCAAGAATGTTCTGGCCAATATATGTATAATGCCGAGGGTTAATTTGAATCTAGATTTGTCTTTGTTACAATGAAGAATTCAGATAGCTAGTTGCATTTGAAGACTTGAAGCTAAGATATAATTTACGTCAATACAACATATTCCCCATATTTAAGTTGTACTTCTATCTTCGAATACTCGAACTTGTAGGATCGAGGCCGAGGGTTATTTCCTAATGTAGAAAATGCTTTTTCAACTTCATCTCTTGAGTTTGTGCTGTCTTTTTTTATTCCGCTATTTTCCGTCCGGACGACGTTCGATTTCAATGGCCTGAATTATGTACAACTATATCCTTCAAACGTTTCAGAGTATGAAAGAACGAAATGGTTGAGTTAAAGCAACATATATGATACTATAGGCAGTGGATACCAATTTGAATACATGTAACGTCCATCATTAAACAACTGGACTGGTGGCTATATTCTTGAATTGTTATGCTTCATATACCGATAGTGCTTGTACGAAGATTTCGTCTTGTCCGACGATGCTTCTTCTTCCTTTATAGGACAGACTGTACTTGGATTGTCAATGCTCAAGATGTACATATGTTAGGTGGTTGATATACTTTATTGGGAAGGGGTGTGTATCTGTAAGTATACAATAATAGCCTACACCCTGGTCTATCCCAAGACACAACTTTCTTCCGAGTTATTATCGTGGTACCCAAGACTAGTAAGTAACAAAAATAAACAGCAACACGCTTCCGTTTTGGTATCTCGCTTCTTATAGAAAGTAAAGTGCCTTCCTTGGGCGTACGGCACATACTACCTGATGCAAATGGGATCAACGCGGCCTATTGTATCATCGTGAGCCCTTGTTTAGCTACAATCATCTTGTATATCTACATTTTCTACATTTCTCGCCCCTTGAATTGCTTACCGGGTAAGGTGGTGAAAACGTAACGTCGAATTCTTTGGTGTATCTCGATTCGAAAAGAATCATGACATAACAAACACGAAGACAACCAGAATCTGTGGTATCGAGGGGAGGGAGGCAATAGAATAGGATAAACAGAGGAATCTATATTCTACGCTGTTCTATATTATGAGTTAGCAATTAAAGAGATAGCTAGAACTTGGTAATACAGCCGAAGCCGAGAACGTGTTTGTTGATAGTCTCAACACTGATTCATCGAAGAATCTAGACTGAAGATCAAAAGTGTATTCTCCTTGAGTTATCACACCGTCTTTCACTTTGATAGGTGATCCAGGCTTTGTGATCCATCTATCCTCAATAGCTAAGATATCGGACTTGTACGCCGACGGAATATGAAATAGACAATAGCCATATTCACATATTCGTTACGAGTTAATAATGAAACAATAAAACAAAGCAGATAATATTGATACATGCACCTTCTTGATAGAATACTATTGCCGTTTACTCATATAACTCGGAATATCTCGGATATACTCACGAACCCGGACCATCAAATAGACGAACGTGGAAAGGAACATCAAAGATCCTTCTCTTGTTGACAGTCAGTGAGATGATTACCGGCAACAAAATAGTTACAAAAGATTTATCATGGTTGAGCCTCATTTTTTATTAGACCCGTCTTGATCACCATAACAAAAGTTGCCGAAGTGATAGAAGACGCCTTGGTATCAGCCCGTGAGTCGTTCCATCCATTGCTACACCCCGCAATCCTATTTTTCTTCTTGTCTTTCTTCTCCCCAAGGCTTTTTGTCTCGATATTGATATGTTATTTATCCTATATCTTATTTTCCCCTTTCTCATATTTCTTCAGCTTCCGCGAGATCTCCCGATTCCTTGGAGGAGAAAAGATACAATCTAATTCTTTTCGTCTTGCCGTAATTAAGACGATGGATCTTTCCGCTTCTCTTCGGCCTCTATTCAGTTGATAAGAAAAGAAGCCGGGAAGGGACGACTAGAATTACAAGAATGAGAGGGTGTCGGTGTTAGAGTCCGGCAGTTGAAGCGAATTAGCTAGGTTAATGTCTATCCATTTCTTGTTGGCTGATACTTTTGGAAGCCTCTTCATTAGTCTTACCACTTCAAATATATAAAGTTAATACAATGAATGTATCTTCTATAGGAACCTAAAACAAACATTTCACTTCTATGTTAAGATCTTTCGGCCCAAGGTATATATATCTTGAGATGTGAAAACGTTGATATCATAGGAACAAGAAAGCTTGTTTTCTTCAATTTTAGCTCGAAGAGTATACATACGGTAGTTGTTCCTTCATTTTAGACCGTCTCTCGTTCCTTGAAAACAAGCAGGAAACTGTTCATTTCCCATCCCCTTCCACCCCCTCTTACTTTTTCTACTCTTAAAAACATGCAGGCTAGAGAAATGAGACATATCTCTTCGAGAGAGCAGAGAAGAGGTTACTGTTCAAACCCTCCCCTGGGGTTCTCAAAGAAGAGATATCTTTCCTTTTGTGATATTCACCATGAGCAGTGAGAATCAAGTAGTCGTAAACCTCAATGAAACATACTGGCTAGTCCATTGGTAGTACACATTCAACCAGGGCTATCACGACAAGATGAGAAGAGCCCCATAGTAGTAGCAGTAGTGACAGCAATGCTAGTGGCAGTAACAAGCGGCGAGACCCACTGTGAACCACCAAAGGATTGGCTGCCTCAGGCCGCAAACCGGAGGGGCCTCAGTTCCACTCTCGACGTCTTGTGTAGCGTTAAAAACAATTTACTCTTCATTAGTGCATAGCTTGATGATCTTGCCAATGGCGATAGTTTGACCCTGTAATTACAAGTATTAGCATCTTTCCACATCTTGTGCATGTGTATAGCGGCTTACCTGGTCACGTAGGGTGAAACGACCCATCTGAGCGTAGTCCTCGAACTTCTCCACGCACACGGAGCCAACACCACCGATGACCTTGAGGCGAGCGATGATACTGTCACCCTTCTTGGCGTGCGTGGGTGCCTTCTTACTTCTGCGGTTGGTGCCCTTCTGCAGTGAGTGCAATAGCGCGTCGAATGTGACCTCTTCAATGGCGGCGTGGACGTGCAGCACGCAGTTGAAGCCAGTCGTCAAAATGCTCTTGAGCTCGAGAATCTTGATTTGTGCCTCGAAAATCTGGACGTTGTGGACCAGACGCTTGGGCGAGCACAGAACGAAACCGGGCTGCACCTCTTCTTCCTCAATGTTACGAAGACGGACACGGACCTGCTCACCACACTGGGCGATGGAAACCTCATCTTCGGTCTCAGTGTACAGGGCAGACACTTCGACGGACTGCTTGTTGGGCATCATGACCAATGACATGTTCTTCTTGATAACACCAGCCTCAATCTTACCCTCGACCATAGTGCCCAGGTCGCGGTACTTGCCGCTAACGGCCATCATGAATGGCGCGTTGAGCTTGCGATCCAGGGACTTCATGTCGTCAAGGTACTCAAGAAGAGAGGGACCGCTGTACCAGGGGCATTTCTTGGGGTCGACGCGCTCCTTGATACCGGCACCGATCTGAGCGGCAACGGGCATGATTTGAACATCGGTCTTCAAGTTGTAACCAGTAGCCTTGAGGAACTGAGATAGCTTGGTAGTGCACTCCTTGAAGCGATCGAGGGACCACTCGACAGTAGGGTCGTCCATCTTGTTGATGACTACAATCAGCTTGTTGACACCCTGGGTCTTGGCCAACATAGCGTGCTCTCTGGTTTGACCACCACGCTCAAACCCAGTCTCGTACTCACCCTTACGGGCTGAGATGACCAGAATACCAACATCAGCTTGCGAAGCACCACCAATCATGCTAGGCACATAGGTCTTGTGTCCGGGAGCATCCAGGATAGAGTAACGACGCTTCTCAGTCTCGAAGTAGGCACGACCAACCTCGACAGTCTTTCCGGCAGCACGCTCTTCCTTGGTCAGATCCAGAGCCCACGACAGATACCAGGTCTCACGGCCAAGCTCCTTGGCCTCGCGCTTGTACTTGTCCATGGTTCTCTCGTCAACCATGCCGGTGGCGTACAGGATAGAACCGCCAAGAGTGGACTTGCCGGCATCGACGTGACCAATAAAGATAATGTTGACGTGCTCCTTGCCGTACAGACCCTCCAGAGTCTCTTGGTCAACATCGGCACTCTGGTCCTTCTCCACAGCATCAGCTTGGCGAATGACAGCGGGGGCGTCCTTGCTGGCGCCCGAGGCCTTCTTGGCTGCAGTCTCCTTCTTAGGGGCAGTGGCAGCGGCGGGAGCAGCAACAGCCGCTTCTTCCTTGACGGGCTCTTCCTGCTTGGAAACAGCGGCGGCGGGTGTGCCTAGGGATAGCACCTTGGCGGCCTTGGGCTTAGCGTCACCACCGATAGACAGCACTTTGGCGGGAGCAGGCTTAGCATCGCCGCTGATCGAGAGGACTTTGGCCAGCGCAGGCTTGGCGGCGGGTGTAGACGAAGAAGCGGCAGCTTGAACAGGTGCGGCAACGGTAGGAGCGTTTTGTCTGGTGTTGTTGTTTTGGTATCTCTGTTGTTGTTGCTGTTGCTGCTGGTGCTGGTTGCCGTATTGGCCATACTGCTGGTTGTCTATGGTGATATCACGAATTAGTCTAGCATAGAGTTGATAGGGCGTCAGACGGTGACATACTGTAGCCTTGGTTGTACTGGCCTCCGTAGCCCTGGTTGCCCTGGCCGTATTGCGGGTAGTAGCCCTGCTGCTGCTGGTAGTATCCCTGGTTATATTGGCCGAACTGGCCGGGCGTGAAGCTGGCAGCGCCAGGTGTGAAAGATGAAGCGCCGGGTGTAAAGGTAGAGATGTTAGGACGGAAGTTCTGCTGCTGCTGTTGCTGCTGTTGCTGCTGGTTAGGGTTGTTGAGGTTCATCTGTTGCGCCTGGCGGGCGAGGTCATCGTTAGGGTTCGACATGATGAAAGCAGAGGATGGATATGGAGAGTTTGTTTTGAATGGAGGCGAAAGAAAGATAGAAAAGAAAGAGATGGGATGTAATGGGTCAATAAAGATGCCAGAATCTGATGATAGCTAAGACGCTTTAAAGAAGGAGAGGCAAGGCTGAGCAAAGCAAAAACCGGCAAATGAAGCAATCGCAACAGTACAATTTCGAGAATGGAAATTGCCTGAAGAACACAACGCAGTTCGGTTTCGTGTATTTCTTGAGAAAGAAGGCAGTCACAAAAGAGTTCCCTTCAAAGAATGAGGCCAAGCAAGTCCCAAGACAGGATTTTTTTGCTGTTCGAAAACTGTGGTCAAAAATATCAAGACAGGCCTCAAAATGATAGAATGAAGGCTAGCTCAGTGCACTTAACTTTTTAGCACTCAATTTTGGTCAAATTTCTGCTCGACTCTGCAAAAATTATCCCCGCTAGACAGATAATATAGGTTAAGTACTTTATACATATAATTCGGAGGGGCTAGTGGCTTGCTTTGGTGGAGCAGTGGCTTGACACACTGTTTCGAGCTTCCTGCTTTAAGTGCTGACCCACACGCATATAGACCGGTAACAATGCCGTCATACAGTGTTTGCAGCAGCAGCACGTGCCGACTGTAACCCTAAATAATATGGCAGGGCAGCAACAACAATAGAGGCGAGGTATAGCAATCACATTATCGTCAAACAAGCAACTACGAGCTATAAGCAAACGGAGCAAATATACTCTAATATATCTTATGGCTTTCATTTCGTCCTTTTTCTCTCCAACTTCTAACATGTCCCAAAACAACATTTCAACGCCTTATGTTCGTCATCATCGCCTTTTGTCTTTGCCATCACCATGGAAAGTCTTCTAGCCAAGATTGGCGCCCAGGCCATGAGTATGGCCATCCGATCCGGTCTTGGGGTAACTTCTTCCTACGCTCTCTCCCAATTCTCTCGTCTTCTGACTACTGTTGATGATTGCGACCTTTCCATAGAGCTTCGTGACCTAGAAGCTAAGCTCGCGAGCAAGATAAAGGTACGGATATAACCCTATACTACATGTTTCAACACAAACCCTAATATCGTGCTCTAGATAATAGGTCCAGCTATCGACCTCATTGAGTTAAAGTACCGTCTTGACACAACTCTTTCCGTGACTAATGAATGTGATTAAAGCTAACCCACATCATGAAGATCTGGTAGGGGCAACATCTTTCTCGAATCAGCGGTTCCATTGGCTCGCGACCTCCACAGGGACATCACAGTCATCGGTAAAAAACTTGAAGAAGCTGCCACAAGCTACAAACCGGGAGTCATAGAGATATCACCAGCTTCTCACCTTCGATCTAGCAAGAAACGCATGCAAAAGCTACCAGAGCCAATGAGGAAGCTTCAGAAACTTGCATTGGAGCTCCGAAAACTTCTTGATGATATTGATCATAGTATTCCGCTGTTACAATTAGCAATCACAGCTTCTGGCGAGAGCTTGTCTACTTCACTTCCGACACATATATCACCATCACGTCTCCTACAGGCTAGCACACTGCTGATATTGGGAGATACTCGCTTCGTAGAAATTACTGTGCCCACAGTGGTTGGCCCAAGCTTTGTTTTATCTGTGTACATGCTGTTTCTGGGGCACACAAAGATGGCCGACTCTGAACATGAAGGCATACTAGATTCCGATAGCTCGGACAACATACGAGATTCAAGCATCGATGCTGAATTTGACAAGAGTATGCGACCGGTCTGGCAAGAGGTCGTACATAAAGCACGAGTTCGAATTGTACGAACCCCCATTGGATCAAAGTTTGAACCCTCGAAAGGGTATGTTGTAGACAGCTCCTGCAAATATCGACCAGATGAGTTTTCATATCACCTAGAGATTATTGAAGACTTGAATGACGGTAGAGCCCACGAAGCTCAGGGGAAGCAACAGCCATACGATAGTATCCCAAAGGCAGGGATACGAGAGTCCATTTCATTGTACCAAATCTCCAAAATCTTTTACACCGACACAGGCCGTCTTCTGAATATTGGATCGGGGGATAATATCTACAACAAACCTGTGCTACTTCTCAAGCGAGATACGCTCGCTCAGTCAACTGAATCCCGGGTTTATGGCCATGAAGCCGTGGCATACGAAAGGAAGCCTAATCCATCCTTTAGCGAGCAGGCAGAGGTCGACTCACAGTTAAATTCCGAAGTAGGCGAAATGGATCAGAAGTCTATCGGAAAAGAATGGAGTTTCCAACCTCATCTAGACCCGGAGTGGATCGCACTCGAAGTCTTTGAGTGTGATATTGACGGGGTCGGTGATGACGAAGCCAACGAAGTCAGTATCATCGAGACAGATGCGAATGAATCATCGGGATTCGACGATGATGATGACGACAACAATGAGTGGTCATATCAAGAAAAAGACGAGTCATCTAGTGTGTCGCGCAAGCTCGAATACATATCATTAGAAGATTCTCACTCTTCCCACAACGACCAAAACGAGCAGTTGATGGCCTCTACTAGTAGTTCTATGCCAAGTGGATCATATGGAACTATCACAACTTCATTATCTTTGATGGAGATGCTGATTCGACTAGCTGGACTCCAAGAATTTCGGCAAGCATGCCATCTATCGATTCCCGATCACTTGCTCACGTTCTTCCTCGAGGAATCATCGACGACTGGCCTCGCGGGGCGTGAACGCTTAAGAGTCCGAGAACAGACACGGCGACGGGTGGGCTTTGACCCTTACACAGATACACCAACTAAGAAAGCCGATTCACAGGCAGCACCGAAGTCCGGGCTTGACACAACCCTTGAAGGCGGTTGGGACGGCGGCCTTGTTGGGCGTATAAGCCACAATTAGTAGGATGAGGGCGAAGCACAGGCGCCATACAGATATCACCAGGATCCAAGGAGTAATCAATAAGTGAGAGAGGTACAAGGGTCAGTTATGATGGTTTGGCGGATGATAGAGCCAGGCAGCGATAAATTGAAGCAAGGTAAATCAACACTTGATTAGGTTTTGAGGCGTAGAAGTAAAGTAAGCCGGCCACAATTGTTAAACCATGTATCTTCATGTTGTGTTCTATTTTTGCCTGTAAAACAATCATTAAGCCAGAAAACGGACGTGAATCTACTATGTATTATGCAAGTGGGCCATTGGCGGTTTCAGTGCTGCTTTTGGTGTCGAAGCGTTCTTAGATATGGGATCTGAGATGCTCAAGATCTTGAGTCAACACTTTTTGCAGTTTATATCGAAAATAGAGCTAAGATGGAGGTGAAAACGAAGTCAAAGATTTAGAGGGACGAGGACGAGGGATACAGAGGCCTCAGCCTGGCACTTTTTGTAGTTGGGCTGGACTTGTTATACATATTGGTGTTGTTGTTGAATGAGGCTCTGTTTTAGCCAGCAATATTTAGTTACTTATTAGCGGCTTTGGTGCTATTGAGGCCCTGCAAAAGAAAAGCGGCTGCCTGGTGCCAAATAGACCGAACTTAGATTGATCCCACTTCCCCTCCTCTTATCAATTATTTAGTGAAAAAGAAAGAAAAATACAGCTCGTAGACCTAAGATACTTTCTCTTGTTTTATCCCTTCTTTTCCTTATTATCGTTGCAGTTCTTTTATTTCTTCTAGCCACTGCTTTCTCTTGTTTCTACTCTTCAGACTTTCAGGCTTCTACAGCGCATTTCCCGTCGATTTACAGCGTTCTTCTAGCGCCTATCACCCTAGCAAGGCCCCGCATTGGCGCAAACAGGCTTCCTGATCAAGACATCTGATCGTCATCATTCTAGCGTTAAACAAGCCGCATCTACAACCAAATATTGCCAGCTCTCTTTTCGCTCCATCACCACCACCGAATTCTGACGATTCTGTCGGTGACTTTAGCCTTAATCAATTGCCGGCTCTATACCCATTGATCTACCATATAGAAACTCAGCCCGCGATCATGTTCCGCACTGCAACGACGAACGCCTATGACGAGGCTGTCGGTAAGTTGCCCTTCTAAAGCTCAAGACCTCTATCTCTTGGTACACAGCTGACCTTTTTGCTTCTCGCCGCTTAAGCCAAGGCAACCGATGAGACTCTCACGTCTGAAGACTGGGCCGCCATCATCGACTTGTGTGACCGCGTCACCAGCGACGAGAAGGGTCCTAAGGATGTCGTCCAGAGCATCATCAAGCGCCTCACCCATCGCAACGCTAATGTGCAACTTTATACACTTGAGGTACGCCCGATCGATTTGTCACATGGCATCCTATCAATCAACTAGATGAACGTTCAATGACTAACCCTTACGACCTTTCTTTTACCTATCATATAGCTTGCCAACTCCCTCAGCCAGAACTGCGGAAAGCCTATGCACCGCGAAATGGCCAGCCGCGCCTTTACCGATGCCCTGCTGAAGCTCGCCAACGACCGCAATACGCATCCGCAAGTCAAGCCCCGGATCTTGGAGCGCATGGAGGGCTGGACTGAGATGTTCAAGGACGACACCGATCTGGGTATCATGAAGACGGCCTACTTCCAGCTCAAGCAGTCTAACCCTACCCTGGAGCCACCCTCTGCGCCACAGAAGAATAGACTGACCGATCTGGATCGCCAGCGCGAAGAGGAAGATCTGCAGAAGGCGCTGCAACTGTCTTTGCAGGACGAGGAGCAACGTCACACTGTTCCCGGTCCCTCGAATACCACTGGTGCTTCTTCGTCTCCCGCTGCTGCTGATACTACGAAATCAACTTCTGCGGCACCTACTTCGTCGACTCTAGCTGCCAATAACACCCAGTCACAAGACCCTCACGTGCCCTTTAGTTCGCAAGGCACCACGGCGGCCACCGTATCACGTGTTCGGGCTCTATACGACTTTGTCCCATCCGAGGAAGGCGAGCTGGAGTTCAAGAAGGGCGACATCATCGCCGTGTTGGAGTCTGTTTTCAAGGACTGGTGGCGCGGATCTCTGCGCGGCCAGACTGGTATTTTCCCACTCAACTACGTCGAGAAGCTCACAGACCCTACGCTTGAAGAACTTCAGCGCGAAGCGGTCATAGAGGCCGAGGTCTTCTCTGAGATCCGCAACGTCGAAAAGCTATTGACGCTGCTAAGTACATCAGGAGGCTCTATGCCTGCCTCTGACGACAACGAGGAAATTTCCGTGAGTCTTCTCGTTGTTATATGCGCGTAGCCGCTCGAATGACTGTTCTAACACCTTTGATATAGAAACTTTACCAACGCACTACTGCCATCAGACCGAAGCTGATCAAGCTGATAGAGAAGTACTCTCAGAAGAAGGGTAAGAAGCCGAAATAAAGCACAACATGCCTCTTGATAAAACACCCCTGCTAATACACATGCTCTTATCACAGACGACTTCACGCAGCTGAATGAAAAGTTCATCAAGGCCCGCAGAGACTATGAGACTCTCTTGGAAGCTTCCATGACTCATCCTCCCCAGCACAACTACCCGCAATATGGCCAACAGCAGATGCAGCAACCACAGCAGCACCCGGGCGGGTTTGATCCCGGAAGGCCGCTTGTTGGTGGTTATGCTCCGGCTCAGACTCCGGCTGCGGCAGTTGCTGCCGATCAGCGTTACTACAACGTGCAAGGTTAGCCTGCCTCCTATGAGATCATCACTTTATTGATAGCCTCTCTGTCTTTTTTTGTTTCTTATAACTATACACCATGTTCGTCTTGTTTTGTTTTTTGTTTTAAATATCCACTGGCTTCCAAGAATCTTTCAGTCTATCACTAGATTTGCCTCGCGGCTTATATTGATAGTCATGTGTTCAAGTACTGCTTGCTATATCACCGCTTCATCGAAAGACAGAATCATCGTCAGTCGGCTAGAGGATGACATGGGAAATTGCTTTAGACTTTGCTAACATGACGTCATCGTTCTTTTTACTATAGACCAACATCAGCACCAGCAACCTCCTCAACAGCAACAACAACAACATCAGCCACAACCATACACCAACGCATCCAGCCCACCGCCTCAGCATTACCACCGCCCATCTAACACAACGCCTGCGCCCTTCTTCATGGCTGGCGTCGAGGTCCCGGCCGCTCCTACTCCAGCACCGCAAAACTATCCTATCCGACCCGCCGGCGCAACTAGCGTATCTCCGCCAGGAGCTGGTATCGGCCAGCAGCCGACGTCTCTTCCGCCTCTATCCTCAGCCACGCCTAACCCGCACCAGCAGCATGGAATGTCTGGCGGAAGCATATCCACGGCTGCCCCCGGTTCTGCTCCAACTCCTGCTCCTATCCAAACTCAAGGATATCACCCCTACGCTATGCCCACGAACAACACGCGTCCGCAGAGTGCCTATGGTGCCCAGGAACTCGCTACGTCGGTCTACGATTCCCCTATCAACTCTACGCCTCCTGGTGGTAATCCTTACGCTGCGACTGCTGCTGCCCTGGCTGCCTCTGGCTCAGCGAACAATACACCATCGCCCGCTCCTGTTCCGTTCACTCAGCCACATCCGCCTCCATCCATGACTCTGGGCCACGCTGCCTCAAACTCTACATCTATCCCATCTCACGGAGGATATAAACCATACCAACCCGCAACACCATCTGTAGCCGCTGGTCTAGGCTCTTCTTCATCTAATGGTATCCCACCCGCTCCCACTGGTGCAGCACCACCTATCCCTGGAAGTGGTGGGTATAAACCATATGTACAACCGTCAGTAACCAACGCTGTAGCCGATGTTTCAAGCTACTATCGGAATAACTAAGTAGTTGAAGGTGGACCGTGGAAATAAGTATACGAAAGAAAAAAACAACGTAACAGAGGCAGATGAACAGAAGTGTTTGTCAGAAACAGGATAATCAATTATACAAGATCTAGAATACCATTTTTTCTCCTTTTGTTGCGTAGTTATGAATTGAACGATGATTACATGATCTTTTCTCATGTTAATATTAATTTTGCTCTTACCATGTGACATGATGACGTTGATAATGGTGAAACTCATTACAATCATAAAAAGAAAAAAAGTAACTACATGTATATTGATCAGATCTTTCCCCCATCTTCTAGAAACCCGTAGAACTCCAATATAACAAAAAGGAAAAATAAGACAAAAAAAGAAAATAAACTTTACAGAAGACTCTTACCACTATCTCTACCAACCTGGTTCGTTAACTTTGGCCTATTTGATACTCATACTCGCCATCATTACCATCTCCGACCATATAAATCGCTCTCTTGTCTTTGGGCCTTTTGCTTATCTGGTCTCAAGATACCACCACTGCGATATGCCTTGTCAACACTAGATCCCGATGGATCTTTACCACCATCACCTAGAGAAGTTCTGGCACCTCTACTTCCACCGTCACGACTAAACAATTCGAGCATCTCCTGCATGCCTAGCTTGAAAGCTCCCTTCTTCATACCACCTTCGATGGCCTGGTCAGCTAGTAGACGCTTACGCTCCTGTAGTTGCAAGATACGTTCTTCAACCGTTGCTTCGATGGTGAGTTTGTACACAATAACGTCGACAGTTTGCGTAAGACGATGGACACGATCAATGGCTTGTTCTTCGATGAACGGGTTCCAGAAGGGTTCAAGAATGACTACACGTGTAGCTGCTGTCAAGTTGAGACCGAGCGAACCACACTTGAGACTGCACAGAAGCACACGCGTCTTGGGATCTTCACGGAGACTCTTCAGTGTAGCTTCACGCTCATCGTTACGCATGCTACCATCATAACGCACATATCGAATTCCTTCCCGGCTGAGGAACGGCTCGACCATGGATAACATCGACGTGAACTGCGAAAATACAATGAATTTGTGCTCCGCCACCTCAGCACGGAGAATACGGAGAAGTTCGCGGATCTTGGACGAGGCAAGAATCTGGCATCCGTCGGATTGTTGGTGCCGGAAAACGGAAGGCATCCGCTTAGACCCACGGTCTGATGCGGAAGAGTATAGATCAGAGTTGTCGATGGCGTCTGCTTCAGAATCTTCTTCGGAAGAAGAAACATCCGAGTCCGAGCATGAGTCTGAATCTGAGCCTGAAGAGGAGGTCGTGTTGGCCGAGAGCTGAGATTTCTCTATCCGACTTGCGCTCTTGATGTCACCGAGATCAGACAGATCATCATCTGACTCATCAGAGTCAAGAACCATGTGTGATCGATGCCTTGAGCTTGATGGCTTCTTCTTGCGGATAATAGGCTCATCATCATCGTCGTCGCTGTCACCATGAGCGATGAAACTGGACATGCGTGATTCGTCCTCTTCTTCAGATGAATGGTCAGAGTCCATCGTTGCTATTGAGTCTCCGTCACCCTCGGCATCTTCATCTGTCATACCACCGGCCACTCCAAGGTCAAGATTCCTTTGTTCGTCGCCAGATACGAGCCATGAACCTTCACCACCCTCATCGTCGCTATCGAGTACTCGCTTATGTTGAGGCCGCTTGCCAGAGCTCTTCTTAGAGCGGGGCTTTATGTCGTCATCGCCATCTTCATCATCGTCGATGACCTTTCGGGTCTTTTGCTTCTTGTCGTATGTGCGATTACGCTCTGCTTGAATTCTATCCTTCCTCTTCTTCTTGCTCTTCTTTTCTTTTGCCCTAGAGCCCGACGGTTTGCTTTGCTGCTCGTCGTTGAAGTACGCAAGGTCCTCGAAGCATTCCTTACACGTATCGCCGCTGTTGGTGGACTCTTCACGGCCCAACTCACGACCACAGATGGAGCACACCTTGACCTGGATATCAACACCAGCAAAAAGATCGGCCAACGCATCAACGTCAGCATTAGAAGCAGGCGCAGCCTTGGAGACAGTATCACCAACAGCTTCACGGTCTTTTTCTAACTTGCCCTCGACGAGTTTCGGGTGGTTGCAGGCCTGGCGTAGACGTAGAAGTAGAATCAGAGCGTTGGCGTAATTGACCTTCGCTTGCATCATGCGCTCCATGCTCTGCTCAGCACGTTCTTCTAGGCGATCATAGAAGCGCTTTTCGGCCGGGGTAAATTTCGCACTGATAGGCATAATCTTTCTCTGTGTGACACGAAAACCAGTACTAGAAGTTGGGGCATCCGGCCTGCCCTCGGCGATGTTCTTCTTCCTGGCTTCTTCGAGGGCTGCTTTGCCACCGGGCTGTAGAGCGCCTTCCTCCTTGAGAATTTCCTTCGTGCGTCTCTTCATGAAGCAGCGCAAGAGACTGTGAAGACGATGGATGGCAATATGGCCTTTGCCGTTCTTCATGGGTTTGTCGATGTGCTCTCTCCACTCGCGCAGGTCGTCGTATGGTCTAATCTTGAGGAAGCAAACAAGTGACTGCAACTCATCCAAGTTGTTCTGCATAGGCGTACCAGTCAGGGCCCAGCGGAACTCAGATCGTAAAGCATGACAGGCCTTTGTTGCCTTAGCGTTTCGGTTTTTGATGGTATGCGCTTCATCTAGGACAACTCTCCACCAATAAACGCCAAAGCAGCCAGCAAAAAAGTCTCCTGCCGATGCGTTATGCTCAGAAACTAAAATCTGATATGTTGTCACAACGACATCGTATTTGATAAGATCCTCTGGGCGCTTGGTTCGCTGTGGGCCGTGATGTACGTAGACACGTAGTTTCTTGTCGGGACTGACCTTATCTTTGATTTCAGCCTCCCACTGTCGAATCAAGGCTAGTGGGGCGACAACCAGCGTAGTTTTCTTAATATCAGCGTAGTGCTTCTTGTACGTGGGAGCGCTAGCTTCTGGTTTTTTGTGGCTGATGATAAGAGCGAGGGTTTGCAGAGTCTTTCCCAGACCCATATCGTCAGCTAGGATACCACCCTTGGGCACCTTTCCCTTTTTCACAGGGCCCAACTCTCTACCCTTCATCCATTTTACACCCTCGACTTGATGTGGTAGAAGACGGACTTTAAGACCAACTAGAGAGCCATCTGCCTGGATAGCAGTGGGGTCCTCAGGCGGTTCTGAAGCCGTAGCAGCATCTCCCAATTCAACGGCCGCAGCGGGGACTTCTTCCTCATCTTCCTCCATGCCGCCCTCGAGCAGGTCTTTGAGTTCAGCAGCAGCCTTTGTTGGGTCCGTGTAGAACACCTGATCTGCGGGAGTTGATGCCACTGCAGCATGAGACATGGGCGCAGTTTTGAATGGTTCGTGGGCTTGATAGCTCATGGACCCAAAGGTCTGCACGATATCAGGTTTGGTATCCCAGTGTGACAGTCTATGGCTGGTAGAGTTATTGTCGAGGTGGTGTTCGGGGCGGTTCTTGCGCTGGTTGAACATCGCCATCTGCTTGCGTGACGACATGACATTACCGTGTGCGGCAGGGTTGCGAGGGTTCTGTCGGGAGCCAGCGTTACTGTTGTTGGCGGCAGATGTTCTGCGAAAGGCATCGTTCGAAATGGTGCTGGCGTTGGCCGACGGCTGGCCGTTGTCGGGATCATCAGATAGTATGATGGTGTTCGAGGCGTTTTGTGATGAAAATTTCCGGTCGCTGGTGCTGGTAGTAGATGTGTTGGCGCGGTCAAACCATGAGTGACCAAGAGCCGCGGTCTTGTTGATGAGCTCGTCAATGTCATCGGAATCATCTGAGGCGGCAGTAGTTGGGCGCGCCGATAGCTTGGGCTCTCCATGTTGGCGGACCATCGTAAATATGTCCGTGTGTACAAGCCTATTCTCTATGCTCCGTAGATAACCAGATTCAGGAGGATAATAGATAGATAAAGTAAAAGTCGGACTCTTGTCAAGATTTGGAGGGGTACAAAAAGCTCTGAAGAACCAAAGCTAAAGCCAGGGTTAGCCAAGCAAATCCAAACAGGGGTCGTAATGTAACGAGATGCTATCTGTTTGTTGAACAGACGGACGGACATATACATACAAAACAAGGGCAGGTGATAATGTTCTAGCTAGGATTGAAAAGAAACTAGAAAAAGAGGATGATGACGCAGTATGAAGTCGTAAAACCAAACATCAAAAGATTAGGGAAGCAAATGATAATTGACGATGAAAAAACTAATGAGCATTGGAGTTTTGTTTTGACGCTAGATGAAGATAACAAAGAGAATTTCTATGATATTGATCTTGAAAAATGGCAACAGCTGAAAAACACTCCGCCTACCCAATTATTAAATAACACCAAATGAAAGTGGGAGGGCTCAAATATCACCACGGCAACTACTTGACTTCTTTTTACTCAGCTTTGAAACAGAACTTTGCATGAAAGTTGACTCTTACTTTTTCATGGCGTTCTCCAATTTAGTACCTACGAGGAAAGAACATTGTACACATACATATGTATGTGCATTTGGTAATTGCAGCTCCTTCCTAGGGCGGTGTGCATTTATGAACATGATGCGTCATTATTGACACCATGTAAACAATACAATTCCCCAAATTTGGCACCGTGAAAACTAAATACGGACCCTGTCGTTTTTGTGAATTTCATACAGTACCAACAGAGATAGATGCAAATTATCACAATGTACATATATTGACTATTGACAGCTTCATACAAAGTAACCAACTGAAGTAGGTTGTCCTTCACCTTACATTGTATACTAGTATTAGTTCAGGGCTGTGTATCTTAGGATACCGAGGTGCTACATAGCTATTAGAGCTCCATTTCCACCTTAATAAAATTGAATGAAAAAAAAAAACCCCCAACTGAAACTATGTGCGAAATCATGTAGTATTTCATATCCTACTCATATATATATACTTAAACGGATGAAAAATAGTTGCCACTAGATACCTGCTTCGTAGCTGTGCCGCACAAATCCAGATGTGCACAATCATATGTAAGATATCACGAAAGTACGGGACGAGCAGATAAAATACAAAGATATATATATATATATGTAATGCTAATGAGTTTACCCAAACTCCAAGATATCAGCGGTATAATAAACTGAAAAGATAGAAAGTAACTAAAACGATACAGTTCTGAGCTTGTATCATAGCTTGAATTCTGAAAAGAAAAAAAACATGCATAGAGTGTCACTCTATAGATATTGATCGATATAGATCACGATACAAAAAGAAAAGATATAACCAAGAAACAATCTCCCGCGAGAAAAAGGACATGCCAAACCAAAAGAGAGCAGATAGAAGATAATGAAAACTGAGAAAATGAAACCAGGAAAAAAGGGTTGTAAACTTGCCCAAAATAAGTAGACACATGTATGATATCCAGATGAAACCAAGCACGCAGGGAATAAAAGAACCCAATGGCTAGAAAAGAGATACCCGCAAAATAAAAAAGTGAAGTAAATAAGAAATGAACCAAGGTAAAGTAAAATGAAAAAAAGAATCCGTGATGTTGGGAATCAAGCAAACTGGCCGGCGCCGATAAACTTCTTTTGTGTAACAAAACTCCCAAAGGAAGAAAAGGAGAAAGAAAAAAACAATGAAATAAGATAAAGACGGAATAAAGTCAAAACATAGAAGATCAAAAACAAGGAAAGAAAGAAGATCAGATAGGAAAGACGAAAAGAGAATAAGTGAGAATTACGATCCTCAAAAATGATGATGCATGATATGAAAAACAGGAAAAGCCTTACCAGCCACGACGAGAGACGCCGCGTGGCTCGTAGGACGAGGAAGTCTTGGTTTCATCATTCGTGGAAGGAACCACGTTCTTAGAATCAGTGATCACGGGGACACTATTGTCGTCACCATCGCGAGTCATCGAGGGATCTCTGATAGACGGTAGTCTAGCACCATCACCACTACCACCGGGGCTCTCAGTGAACTCAAACGGGAACATCTCATTATCTGTTCCGATTCCAGTACCGATACCATTACCTCCACGGCTACTACGGCCGGAAATCGCACCACCGGAACCAGTCCCGATCGAGGTGGCGGGTCCTCCTATGTTAAATGGTGCAGTATTGGAGGTGCTCGTGGGGACACTAGCAGCAATGGGAGCACCTCCTATACTGCCCAAGCCCATGTAACGACGGCGTACAAAAGATGTAGATGGCAAAGCAGAATTCATGGTGGCATTGGACAAGTTAGATGGGATCTGTACGCCACGTATCTCAGCGGCCGGTTGCAGGGCGCTAGATGGAGAAGAATTGATACCAGGGGCCAATAGAGACACCCCGCATGAATCAACACCGGTACCGGGGCTGAGACTACCGTTACCAAAGGGCAAGTCATCGTCCTCGTCCTCTACGCCAGGGTCCTGAATAGCTACGCCACCGATAGAACCCATGGCTTGACGCTGATAAGACCCAATACGAGGAGATATGGGAATGTCGATTGCGCCAGCGCTCGCCTGTGTGATAGTTGCGTCTCGAGACAATCTGACCGAAGGACGCGATCCAAACCCAGGCCGTCTAGCGTCGATGTGGGACTCAGAAGCCTCAGGCTCGGCAATTGCGTTCTCGCTGAGTCTTGATGGCACAGCAGGAGCATGTGGTGACTGTGGCTTGCCGGGAGACGACGATATCCATCCAGCAGGGGATGGACCGGAGGTTCTACGGGTCGAAGTATTCTTGGACATCATGACGGAAGCTGACATGGAATCACTAAGAGCGTTGTTCGAGTCACGCATGTTCATGTACTTCGAAAGCTGAGCCATGGTACGGGAAGAGTTAGACGACCCTTTAGTAGTGGATTCGAACATATGCAGACTCTTCTTGCTGTCAATTGTCTTGAGAAACTCCGATAGATCACCATCATCAACATTGAAAGAATTGGCGATGTACTCAGCATATGGGACAGACCCAGGTTGAACCACATCCGATCCTAGACTCTGTCTTCCGCTACTGCCCTGCTCCTCATCCTGTTGACGTGATGGTGGAGGGCCATGTATCGAGGGTGTACTACGGCGGTTAGGGAAACTACTCGAGTACTTGTTGACTGAGGATGGTCTAGGTGAGCCAGCTAATTGCGAATCAATGCTAGAAGGGCCGGGGGGTGGTGGAGGGTTTCTACGCTGAGGCACGAGAACAGTCTGAGATTTATTGCGTGCATGTGCATAGTGTGATGCCAACTTGCTGTGGCTTGTTTGCGGCGAAGGTGATGGCGGTTCAGCGTCTGGAATACGCGGTGATCCTGATAGAGAACCGGCCTTGAAAGGTGAAAATGGTTGAGACAGCGAAGGTCTGCGCGAGTGAGTCTCCCTCAGGTTCAGTCGTGACGGACCAGTTGCCTTCCCAGCGTATGCCGGCAGTGAATGTGGCACAGCAGATTCAACAGCAGGTGTAGTAGATTGCGATCTCGAGTAAGAGCTGCCCTCAGAGCCAACAGCCTTGACCTGTTTGAGCGCAGTTATGGGGCTTGTTGCGATAGCATTGTCACCGTGAAAAGTGTTTAGGCTGCCGTATGTTTGCACCGGGGCAGTCCCTTGTCGGCCTTCTGATACTGATACACCACTCGGCACGGAGCCAGAAACTGATGATGGGTCAAGGCCACGGCGGATGGCGATAGGTTGTGGCTGGACGGATGGGAGAAACAAGCGGTCGTCCAGGTCTATCATACGAGAGCTCAAGGAGGCGTTGTTATCGTCGATATGAAAATCACATTCGTTGCGATAGACCCAGGATACAGTCACGGGCCCAATGGCCATCTGAGTGTCAATCATGTCCTGCCGAGTGACAGTTTCGATTTGGCGGCCACAGAGAGACCAGCGTAATGAGTCTAGTTGTGGATCCTTAGTGCGACTGATAGCTTTGACTCGCATGCGTGGAGTAAGGAGGCCGTTTCGGCCGTGATGCCTTTGGCAGTGCTCGAAGATAGGGCCCAGATTTGAATAAGTGTACAGGATACGAAAGAAGACGATAAGACGCTTGTAAGTAGCAGGTAACTGAGGGCTGATGGCCTGGAAATCAACTTGGCCGGATGAGTCTCTCTTCCAATGAGAGGGATCGAGGTTGAAAGTCCAGCGCTCAAGAATGACGTCGGGCTTGGAAGAAATAGATATCTTAGCTTCAGCAGCACTGAGTGATAGAGACTTGACGACGTTCCATCGCTTGCCAGAGTCGTCGATGCACACGAGGGTCTGGCCCTTGGACAAGCGGCTAGTATCAAGGTATGTTTCTATTACTAGCGTTGGTGGTGGGTTGTCGACACTGCAGTTCTTCCAGGCGCCTAATTCATCCCTAAAGTCGTCGAACTCACGGGTCAATAACTGAAACTAGACAGAGCACAAGACTAATGTTAGCGATCCGAGATTCCAATTAGGTTTACAGATGTCATGGGTTCCCAGTGTCGTTGATAATTAAAAAAAATATATGGAGAGGATGAGAAGTTGGTGTCTTATGAATGGCAGCAACAAGAGAAATCTTGGGTCCGGAAAGAAACCCGCAGCAAGGAGGAAGATAGTGGGCTCAAGTAAGTTGGAAAGTATATGATATGGCATATATGACGTACCCAACGGTTGTATCGTGGACCATCAGCTTGTTGGGTAAACTTCTGGATTTGGAGTCTCGAATGGATGACAAGAGCAGCTGCTTTAATAAAGAAGTTCTGGAGAGCAAAGAATGTATTAGACGTTAGCAACAGAGTAGACTTAGACTGGGGCGAAATTGTGTGTTTATGTTTATAGTCGCAAATTTCCATGTATGTATATATGTATGTATGTACATACATGTATGTGCTGTCACAGGCGCTGGCGATGAAGCGAGCGCAGTGCGCAAAGTGTAAGATGCAGAGGGCAAAACGAGAACCACGGAAACGCACCTGCATTATCATATTCATGCGACCTGAGTCTTCAGAGCCCTGCTCAGTGGGATTTGAGTTGCCGCGGCTTCTTTTCTCTGGGTCTGTAGTGGCCGCAGCCGCAGCTGTAGCTGTAGCCGATACCGGTGCAGCTGTTCTAGGCCGTGTCGGCGGCGCCATGGCGCTGGATATGCTGGGGGCGCTGAAGCCGGCCCCTGGCGAGGAAGGGCGGGAGCTTGGCCGCTGGGAAAGTCGTGGTTGTTGGTGCATTGAGGCGATGTCGGCTTGTAGAGTTAGCTACTATATATATGATGTAGGTCGACGTAGACTCAAGGGGTGAAATGTAGATGGCTTCGGCTTGTATTTGGTGATTGACAGGCAGTAAAGAGCTCGGCGAGTGAGCGCAGGTCAAATATCAAGACAAGAGCACACAGAGAGGGTGATAGCGAGGACTTCCTATTCCCACAAGTCGAAGCAAATAAAAGAGAACGAGAGAGGAGAGAGGTAGAGAGGTGGGGAGGAGAAGTATTATGGCGCTTGATGAGGCTGCCGAGTGGTCGAGTCCATGCTGGGTATGCAAGCGAAGATACGGAAAGCAAGTTTAAACAGACGAAGTGGTAGCTTTAGCGGAGAAGTAGAACGACGACGGAGGCGGCGACACAAAAGACGAGTTGAAGGGGTGAGAAACGTGTTGTTTGAGCTATCGACGGCGCAGGAAAGAGAAGTTGTGAGTTGGAAATGAAGAAGGCTCGAAGTCAAGCAAAGTTCGGGGAAGGATGATAGACAAGGCCTTGATTGCGTCTACAGGTAAGATGGCGAAAGGCAGCAGAGTCCAACAAAACAAGCACTATAGGAGGGGAATTAAAGTAAGAGCATCCTCAGGCAGAATGTTGATTGCCTTCACAAATCAGAAATAACTGGAAACTGCAAGAGTCGCGGGGAAATAGAGAGCAAAAAAAAAAAAAGAGGCGAAAGTCTACAGACAGAACGAGAACGAGGTTGTCGAAACAAGCAAAAGTCAAAAGCCGAGGAGGGGAGCTGTAGCTTGCAAGTGATCCAAGCTTGGGTCAATTGGCTAGATAGGCTAGATTGATTGGTTTGACTGTTTGAGTATGACTATGTACATATGATAGAGTGATATAGCGGCAGTTGGTAATTTCTAGGGCCTGACAAGATGGAGTGATGAAGTGGCTAGCCTAGAGAAGCTCAACATGGAAATAAAGATGAACAAAAGATAAAGATAACAATGAGAACACGATGAAGAAAATAAAACTCAAAGAGTCTGTCAAATCGAGGCAGCAGCAGGAAGCGACCAAACAAAACAAAAAAGACAAGCGGAAGTTCAAGAGGAATAAGGCACGAGGAACGATATGTACAGGGTATCAAAATGGAAAATAAAACATAAAAGATAATTCTCATAATATCAAACCAACGCAAGAGAAACAAGGCGAACGACAGGCCAAGTCCAGCTCAGACAATCTACATATACATACATCTATGGTTTATAATGGCCAGGTCAATCAAAGTTTAGCGCTCAAAGCCTGGACTTACAGCACAGACCCTGCTATAATTACAGAGTATGTCCGCTATAGCGGAAGACGATGTTTGCCTGCTATCTTCACGTTGTCTTGTTGAAGACCCCAGATCAGAATCAAAAGTGTCTCACTAAACAAAGAACGCAAGGAAACGCGGTCTGTGAGACCAGAACGGCTGTAGAACCTTAGTCTAGTCCATGCAGCAAGAATATACGGTACGGCACGGCGGTCAAAGACGAGGCTGGCAGGTCATCTACTATCTACCATCTATACTATACCATACTATACCATACCATGCTACACACTATGTTCTATCTATATATCCACCCAGTATCAAGCGATGCCCACAAGCGAACGAGGAATAAATGACAGCTGCAGAGTAGATATAGCGAGAGAAAGCATTGCAAAGATAGGCACAGTGTCAATCAGAAAACGGCCAGGGAAAGATAGATAACAAACACACAGATACGGAGGCTTGACGATAAAATAATCGAATAATGCATGAGATGATGCAAGTGAAGCGCCCATAGGCAAAATCCATGCATCGTCTAGGCTGGCTAGAAAAGGAAATAAAGAGAAAGCAAAGCGAGAAAGAGAGCCGCAGGGATCTTGGATCGTTCATTCTTGGTCTTTCTTGGTCTAATCATAGCCATATACTAACTGTTGGAAGGCTTGTTCATTAAGCCAATTCACAAGCCAGGGTTGAGAACCCGAATGAGTAGAATTATATAAGTAGATAAAGATCGAATGGCCAACAAGGTGTCTCTTGTCTAATAGATCCCGTTTGGCTTGTATATAGACCTCCTATAATGTCATCGGAATCACAAGTCACGACATATAAGCATATATACATGTACAGATATACGTTTGAATGTCATCAAGGCATTATTACGAGAGTAAGCCACTGGTTACAAGAAAAATAATGATAAAAGCAGCAATAACAGCCAACACTACTCAATGGTCAAATTAGTCCTGTTATCTGGGGATTTGAGTGCCATGGGTGGACCTGCCGCCTAGAATTTAGCTGCATTTACTTTAGGGAGTCTCTAGGAAGCCAGTCAAAGATCAGATCAGGCCCTCTTTTGCGGACATTTTTTTTATTTTTTTTATATTTTTATTTTTTTATCTATCCGTGTTCAACATGTAGTCAGCGATGTAACTAGCTAAACATATTATCAAACAAGATAGCAAATAAACAAACAAGATAGAGCATGTCCCGCCATTCCGCCGGTCAGGCACCAAACAAAGCCAAAACCAAAGAAACAGAGGCTCACTCTCTCTTTCTCTTTCCCATTGTCCTGCCCGGCTTTGTCCGTCTATATAAGAGTCATCGCCGGCCTTGTTGTCTCTTCGATCCATCAAACCATCCAGTACATTCTTATTTACTCAGTCTAATCGGAGCCAGCGCCTATCTTAGTCTATATGCCTATCAAGCCAGCAAAAGGGCGACGTGTTGCACTGTATGAATCACTAATTCTCTCTATCCTTCTCCTCCTCCTCCTCCTCTTCCTCTTCCAAGGCAGTCATTCGGCCTCGGTCACAGGGCAGGGGAGGGGTCGAGCGGCAGGAGTTTTGGCTACTTTATCTTCTTTTTTCTTAGTCTCTTAGTCTCTTGGTAGCATTTTGGATATGCAAATACATAGTAGGGTTGTTAGTTCAACCTTTCCCAGTCATTCCCCAGCCCAGATAGAGTCGTAGCCACAACTTAGTCTTATAGGCCAAGGCCGGTCAAGCGGTCGGCTCCCACTTCTTATTCAATGCTCAATGCTACGGTTTGAGCTGAAAGCATGACCAACTTCCTGCTTTGCTACGACTCTTTATCTTGTTTATCGCTCTTCGCATCTGCAGGGTCAAGAGGGATTTCCGGCATTTCGTTCTCAAGTTCAGCACTGTCTAACATCTATATCTATGTCTATATCTGTATGTACAAAAAAAAAAAGGCTCAATCTAGCTTATGTAATCAAACCAACACACTCTCAAGGAAACCATGATGATACAAGGTAATGACTTCTATGAAGTCTACAGTTCATTTCCTTGATTGATTTAACGCAAATAATACCAAGTATTCAATTGATATCACACAATGTGTCTTTCTTGATTATCTTGGTTATCTTGAATTTCTTGTCTGGATAGCAGATCAAGCAGGAAAGGGGAGGCTCACATCATATCATGTATATACATACATGTACAATACTGTACAATACGTACATATGTATAACACACATGCATTCAATATTCATGTATCCCATATCCAATTCATTGTATATATACTTGATATATATGTATAGTTACAAAAAATGTACATTTGTCCAACGCAGACGCAATCTATCTTCTCTTCAGCTGTTGCACGACAAAGAGTTGGTCCAACCAAAAAAAAAAAGAAGAAAGTCAAGAGAAAAGCCTCCAGTCTGTTTCTTGTTCTTGCTTTTTTTGTCCATCTCCCCCTTTGGCCCTTTGGGTTCCCCTGTCTATCAAAAAGGACTAATACAGAACAGAAAATAGGAACAACAAAATAAGTAATAGAATAAAACAGTCAAGAGAAGCTAAACCCCACAAAGCTCACCGGTTCCCCATTCAGTTGTTTGCCTAAATGTATTCTTGTTTCTCTGCCTAGTTTTCTACGGTAAAGACATCTTGATAGGATGGATCCCATCAGGTATCTACATCTGTAACTACTACTTCACTGTGTTAACTTGGCTAAGAATCTTCTTCTTTACCCTATATCCAGTCAGCCACTCTATATCAATCATTCGGTAGGTTTTTGGATGTTTATGTATGCAATAATAATGAGCCGTCTCAGTTTCTCATTTGTGGGAACTTCTTTGTTATTGCTTTTGTTATCCACACATCAAATATCTGGGTTTTGTTTGCTGGCACCAATATCACACCTGGTACTATAGCTTTAAGCGGCCTAAGAAATTGAATAAAAAAAAATTACTAAACCAATTACCAAAAATCCAGACCGCCTGTCTTGAAAACAAGAGAGAGAGAGATTCTGTCCTTTCTCAATCTGATACTTCTAATTTGTCCATTCCTTGATCTTTTGGTGTTATTATTATTTTAAGGGTATTATTGCATCATTTATGGCGTGCAAACCTTCAAGCCTTGTTTGATACAGCAAAATTGAAAAGAAAAAAATATATATACAGCAAAAACCAACCTAAAACAAGCTGTTTAACACAGATAACTGCAAACGTCACAATCCTGTTCAAAAAGACATCATAACTCGCTTGTTTCTCATTCTTCGCCTGACTATTTCTAACATACCACTAATTGATGTAATATCTGTATGTAGCGACATGTATTTGTATATGTAGAAAGTAGCGGCCCCGGAAAACGTCATCTATTTTTTTGCCCTTGGGGTCCACTTCAGACCCTTCTGTACACCATTGTATTCTAGTGGTCTTTTAGCTTTATAGGGACCTGGGCCTATGCTAACTTGGTTTACGTTTAAAAACTCCCCTAGCAGCCTAATCCCGATTAGCCCCCAAGATTTTAAAAGGCGAAGGGCTATAACAAGAACCCTTGTCAAACAATACTGTTCTCTTTTCCGGGCTCATTTATCAAACTAAAACAACACAAGAAAGAAAAATACACTTTCCATGCCCTTCTAAACGCTATACTACTCAGTCATGGCTATTGATATCATATCTTACTATCCTCCGATGTGATATCTACGTCTGTATTCTTTCCCTCTTCTCCATCAATCTGACTAGAGGAACATAAATGGATGGGAAGAATAATGAGAATAGAAGGGGCGCCTTCAGGCGAAGGTTGCAATCGGGCAATCTTTCAGATAAAACTCTTTAGCATTGAAGGGTATACGCAACAGAGGAAAATATCAATTCACTGGCATGTAAGAAAGGAAATACTTCAGCGAAAACCTGATATACACCCAAATCTTTGACCTAGAATCGGGAAAACGCTTATAGAAACCCTACGTTTAACCCTAACAAAGAGATCCGAAATATGCTTTCAGTCATTAATGACTTCATGATCGCTGCGTTCTCTTTGTTCACGTGATTGCGTGCCTGTTTCGTTAGCCTGTTTATAAGCACGTCGCGATAAATATCTACGCCTCGCCTTACGACGCATCTCAAGTATGAACGGTGCTGGCAGGTATGGCTATCTGTTCAAAGCCCTTTAATGGCATATTTTTGTTCACCACAACATTCCATGTGGTCTGAACCCTAATCAATAATCATAATTATCAAAGAAAACCCTCATAAATCAAAGTTCATGGTTTGGCCGCAACGGCCTGGAGCCTCTCGGAGAGGCCGGTCTGGAACTAGATCAAATGCTAGGTTTGATTTTACTCAGTCTACACAGGCCAATAGATTTGGCCCTTCAGCAACGCCTTCTGCCTCTACAGCTCCGGCTACAAGCGCAGCCAATGATGGCTTGCAGATATATCGGGATATGCTCCGTGAGGCTGATGGGAACATGCCCGAGAAACCACAGAAGCGACCGGCAAAAAGACGAAGAGCTGAGACTTCGCCGTCACGAGGAGGAGACCAAGAACAACCACACTCACGTGATGATGACGGTATTGGCTCTTCCGCTCAGAGGCTGGCAAGGACTGGTCATGACTCTGTAGTAGCACGGTCTTCGTCTTTACAGAGCCAGACAGAGAGACATCGCGATCAAGATGACTCTTCAATATCAGAGTCACGAAGACTTCCGTTGAATAATGCACCCGTGCGTTCAGTTACCAAGATTCACTTGCCGTCGTTTCCACCATCACAACAAACGAAGAAACCGCTTGTACAACTCGAACCAGATGGTGTCGATGACGATGACGATGACGATGACGATTTAGATCTCGAAGATGTCGATCTTCCGGTACCTGTTGTTCAGACTATGATTCGTGAACTAGACGACGACTCTTCTGACGTTGAATCTAAGTCTGGCTCAGAATCGGAAGACGACGATAACGACGAAGTGATTTCTACACAACCGGTTGTAAACCTTGACGACTATGACTTTGAGAATCTCTCACAAGCCACTGCCTCAGCTGAAGATAACCAGATCGAAATCAACCTCACTGCCCAGTCAAATTCCGCATCCACCGGCTCTACACTCCACGGAGCCACATCGTCATCATCTACGGCACCCGCTAAACCAAAACGCAAGCCGTTAACCAAAGACGAGAAGCTACAACGTCTACACGTGCACCGAATGCACCTTCTCTGTCTCATATACCACTGTTCGCTGCGCAACCACTGGTGCAACGATGAGAAGGTCCAGAAACGTCTCAAGCAGCATCTGATGCAGCGCACACGGCAGTATTTGCGGCCCAAGAAGACCATGTTACCGTTTGCTCAAACTGAATCGATCAAGCGTGGCCTGGAAATGGCTGGCGAGGTATGGAAGGTCAAGTTCTCGGTAACAGAACGTGGTATGAAACGTGCGCTATGGGCGGACTCGGCCGACGATCTAGCAAAGGTATGGCACATATTATGATTTCTTGTTGTATAGTAGACTAACAAATGTGCCTCCCTTTTCACCTTGATAGTATGAGCCACCAGTTGACTTGGAAACATGCCTGAACAAGGCCGATTTCTTGGAAGCTGCCACACAAATGTCGGGATCCCGTGATGTCGGCGCTCAGCTGTATTGTGCCTTTTTGCGTGCTGCCGGAATTAGAACACGGCTCGTGTGCTCTTTACAGGTTCTTTCGTTCCGTTCCGGAGGACCGAGTATGCCTATATCACTGCAGCCAAAATTCACAAAGGCACAACTTCGGAAACGTGAGCTTGAGGAAAAGAAGCGTCGTGCTATGGAACTCTATCGTCGGCAACCACAGGTGTCATCTCGGCTTGGTCTAATAGGACGATCGGGGTCTTCTAATAATACTATCGGTAGTTCTAGTAGTAGTTTCTCGTCGGCGCCGTCGAAATCGGCTCCGGCAAAGGAGAGTCCGTATCCTGTATGCTGGGTCGAAGTCCTAGACCGCACCAGCGAACGCTGGTATCCCGCCGATCCGATCGTCACGCGGACATTCTGCCGTCCAAAGGCCCTCGAACCACCACTTTCCGATAAGGACAATGCATTGACCTACGTCATCGCCTTTGAAGAGAATGGAACCTTTCGAGATGTCACTCACCGCTATACGCGTGCCTTCAAAGCCAAAACCCGCAAGAACCGCATAGATCATGTATCTAGCACGACGACTAATCTCGGCACCGCAGATACCACGGGTGCTGACTGGTGGTCTCGTGTTATCAAACATTATACTTTACCATCAACACCAAAGCGACCACCTAGCAAGATCCGCCTCGCTGAGGATGAGGAACTACGCGCTTCGCTAGCCCGCGAACCGATGCCGTCTAACATCGTAGACTTCAAAAACCACCCAGACTACGTACTAGAGCGTCATTTGCGTCAGCGCGCCGAAATGCTCAAGCCTGGCGCAAAGCCATGTGGTTCCGTAGCTACACACAACAGATCTGCGCCGCTAGAACGCGTATATCATCGTCGAGATATACGTGTCGTACATAGTCGAGACAAGTGGTTCCGACTCGGTCGTCAAGTACGTCCCGATGAACAGCCTGCTAAGACGTTGACTCGGCGTATACGTCGATCGACGACGGGAGATTTTAACAGCTACAGCTACAACAGTGGCGTAGAACAGCCCGAGTTTCATACTGAAGCGACACCAGTATATACACAGGACCAGACAGATCTCTTCCAGCACCCGCCCGTAATTGATGGTCGCGTACCGCGCAACAAGTTCGGCAACTTGGAGATCTACGTACCGACCATGATCCCTGAGGGTGGCGTCTACATTTCCCATGCCAAAGCCGTCAAAGCAGCCTATCTCCTCGCTATCGACTATGCACCAGCCGTAAGCGGCTTCGAATTCCGCGGACGTCACGGCACAGCCGTACTACGCGGAGCCGTGGTATCCGAAGATTATGAAGAGGCAATGCTAGCAGTACTGGATGGATTTGATGATCTTCATGCAAAGATGTTGGAAGATAGGAAACGAAGATTCTTGTTGAAGGCTTGGAGTCGGTTGTTACGTGGGTTGCGTATTCGTGCCCAGATTTGGCGTGGTGTGGATATGGAAAAGGAAGCTCGGGAGGAGAGGGATCGACAAGAAGATTGTGCTCGGGAGAAGATGAGGTTAAGAAAGAAGGCTGAGGCTAGGCTGGGTAAACAGCCGGTGGTTGAGTTGTTGGAAGAAGAAGAAGAACAAGAAGAAGATGTGAATGAGAATGAGGTTTACCAAGAACGAAATAGAGAGAGACAGCCTCAAGCTATCGTTCATGATGACGATGATAGTGAGTTGAGCGAGTTGAGTGAATCTGATCCCGAGCTCACGCTGGATCAGAATGACGACGATGACGGTATGGCTGGAGGTTTCATCATAGAATAAAAAACATGATAGTACATAATTCAATCATTGACCATCATTACCAAAAGGAACAACTATATCTTGTTATGCCGAGAAACTCATCTATTATTCACATAACCCTACAAAGTCAACTGACATATTACGTAACCCTACCAGCATATGCAATGTCAGCCCATCTGGGTGTTTTAAAGTGGTATTACAGGTAAGATACATACACATATGTATAGTCATACACGTTTTAACAAACTTTTAATGTCTGCAACGTCGAAATGCATACACCTCTGGAACTCACGTCATATAATATGAAAAGCATTAGGTAAAACCCCTTGTGATACTGTAAACCAAAACAAAGGAAGGATAGGACATAGGAGAAGAAAATGAAATATGACCTCCAAAAACAAAAGAACAAAAAAAGGCTAATAAAGACTCTATCCCATGCATTCAGTTCTCGAGTGTTAATCAAAACAATAACATAAAGAAGAGAACAAAACCATTGTTTCCGGGCCAGATAACATATCTCAGATAGAGAATAAAAAAACAAAAAGAAAAAGTGAATATCTCATACATTGATTGCCCTTTCACACAGCACACGATAGCGTTGTTGACTTGACGACTATTATAGAAAAACCCTTCATGTCTTGACAACGAGCGAGATAAAGAAAGCACGAATAAAAACTGATAAAAGTAACTAAAAGACCGAGAATCAAAAGTATGCATTTACTTCAGCTGCAGCTTCTTCATAAGCTCGACGTAGTCTTCCCGTTGCTTCCGATGCTGCTCAATGTAGGGTCGCTTCTCAGCGTCGCTCATTGCCTTCCAAGTCAATGCGTTGTCCTTGACGATTTCACAAGCACCTAGGTCGCCGTGCTTGCCAGAAGCATACTGCTCGTTGTTGTAGATCAACCAGGCAGTGAAAGGGCGCTTGGGAACACGGTCATCCTTGATCTCGGCGATGTGCTTCTTGGTCAGACGTTCAAGCTTGCGGCGAGCTATGTTGATGTCTTTGATCTCCGCAGGAGTCTTGGAGTGAACAATCCTCTTGTAGGCAGCTGCATAGGTGACCTTGTTCTCCTCGGCGCGCTTCTTGAGACCCTATATTGAATACTTATGGTTAATAATGCTGGGTAACCTCATGCTACATGTGGTGATTACATACCTCAAGCTCGCTGGACGATAGCGTCTTGAACTTGGCAGCAGTGGCCTTGATGAGTTCGCTCATGGTCTGGCCAGGTTGGAGCTTCACACCACTAAGCTCATTGGTGACGAACACCTGGTAGGGCGTAGTAGCCTTAGTGATGTCCTTGCCCTTGAGTAGGGTAAGCTGGGCCTTCGCACGCACTTCGCGAAGCTGGATGCGGGCCTTTTGTTCGGGAGTGACGACCTTCTTCAAGACCTTCTTGACGGCCTTCTTCTTGGGAGCAGGCTTCTTGGCCGCGGGCTTCTTGGCGGCAGGCTTCTTGGTAGCGGGTTTCTTGGCCGCCGCAGACTTAGCAGCAGGCTTCTTAGCCGAGGACTTGGTAGCGGTGGCGGGAGCAACCTTCTTGGGAGCGGCAGCAGGCTTCTTAGCGATGGTCTGCACGACGGTGGAAGTGCTTAGGTAAACACGCGAAGTCGAAGTGATGCCCGCAGACGCACGGATGGGCAGAGTCACGAGGCGGTTGCCGGTGACGACTGCACGGCGGGCAGTGGCATGAATCATAGCGGCGATGATAAGCGTGATGTAGATAGGGCGATTCTTAGAGCGTAGTATTGATGGACAGATGGCTCCGTCTCGAAAATAGAAAGGTGGGTGATGGCAATTGGTTGAAAGAAAAAGAGAGTGTGACTTTTCTGTTATTTTTTTACCTGTCGTTGATGTTGCTACAAGCGTCACGTTGTGGAAAATCGGCAGATCTGAACCGTCCGTGGGGCAATGGAAAAGTAAGCGGCCTGGGTTCGCAGGCAGAAGTAATAGCGATGGATAGTTTCGGAGCAAAAGAGAAGCGAAAAGGTGGGAATGGGAAATTCAATCGATGGTGGCAGTACTGGGGTCTAACGACAAGGTAAGGCTCTAAAACAAAAGCCTGGACTGGGCACAACAAAGAAAAGGGCTTGGTTGTGTTGTGTTAGGTTTAGTAGGGGTAAGGGATGGAGATGATCTAGAATGCGAAGTTCCAATTGGTAGAGCGGATATTCACAGGGAAAACTTGCGTGCTCCAATTTTTATTTGTCGTCCTGCTCGACAGAGATAGAACCTTGCTAAGTGAAGCCTGAGTTGAGGGAAACTACCTGAGTTGAAGGGCACGAAGCGGGTCTAAGCAGACTGGGCTGGGAAGTTACCTGTTGGCGAGCTAAGAAGCTGTCAAGATAAGCAAGAAGTCAAGAAGACTGATAAAGCTACTAAACACTTGATATCATTGGCACATAGCTCTTGTTTTGTATATATCATAATTGATGATGCTGATATTTCTAGCCCTATCACTATCTATATATCACATACATATCTACTTGGTTACCCGTGGGATTCCATCTGCTCAAGACCAGCCTGTTCAAGGAACACCACCACCATTTCCGCTGTAAAAATGCCCTTTTAGGACCATATTGCTACCAGACTGGAGGTTGATTCGTCTTATAGTTTCTAAGATGATAAGACGCGGTGCGGCCATATCATACATAGGCTCTTCTATGCGTATGAATGCCCTGGTTTCAATCCAGAAGGAGCCGTTGCATGCGATCAAAGCCAGCGTGGTTTGACGTCGAAACACACCCCGGCGTTTTTTTTTCGGTAGTCAAAAAAAGCACATCGATGGCGGGGCAAAGTAGAGTTAAACTGGTCGTTGGTTGTCCCTAGAATACCTTAAGCTACTATATATGTACCTATGTACAAATCTCTTGCGATTTGCCATAGATTCATCTTCAAATAGAGATAGTAGCTATCGAAGGCTTAATAGTGAGTATATCTTCTTAATAACAACAGTTCGTAGCTCTATGGATATCTTTCGCCCGTGACAAACTTGCACTAATTGCTTTACTGAGATTATGTAGGGCAAATGGTTCTTTATTGTACTATTAATATTATAACTTCAAATTATCTTCAAAAACACAAAGCGCGCTTTGCTTGACTAGCTTTAGCCGTTGAATACTATTCATGGATTGCTCTAATGCCTTCTTCTAGCTCCATTTGTCTTGTCTTTCTTTTGTCTTGCAAGAGAAGTGGGGAACAAAGCTGGTAGCTAAGCTTCCCCGCTATTGCTGCTGCCACCTGGCCACCATAGATCTTGCCACCTGAGCTCAGCTGCAGTATATAGCCTAGGTATAGCCTTAGTTTACCCACGCCAACTGACTAACATTCTCTACTTGTTTGGCTTTGGCTGCCTTGGTTGGCTGCAAGGAATCCAAAGAGGCAGCACTTGGCCGCGAAGCTCAAAATCAACGACCAAGACTAGTGTTTTTTTAGTATAGGCAGTAATAGAGCTTGCATGGCCTAGCTTAGTAGTAGTAGTAGTAGTAGTAGTAGTAATAGTAGCCTTATCGCACCTTCCGCTAGAATAGCAAGAAACGCAAGCCCGCATCATAATAGCCAACGCTCGACTCAGATCGTCAAATTGAACAATTCACACCTTTTTATCTTTTTTTGTTATACTTCATATTCCATCTGGAGCAATATCACGATTTTCCGCATCCACGAATTCTATAACGATTGCATTGTCTAATTTTTGCCTTTTTCCTAACGACACTCTACACAATGGATCACCGTCCTCAAGCTTGGGGTAGAGTAAGCTCAAACCGCCAACAAACCTCATCACCACCAGTGATCATGATGCTAACTGTGTTACTGTCATCTAGCCCAGAGACGATGTCTACGGTACCTACGACCACACCCACATCAACGCAGATGCCAAACAGCACACCCAGCACCCCATTGTCACCGGAACCTCGGTCATAGCCATCAAGTTTGACAAGGGCGTCGTGATCGCCGCCGACAACCTAGGTTAGCTAAAACACTTGTCTTCTCTCTTCTCCCCTTCTATATACTCTATTCCTATCGACTAACATATCCTATCTATCTGTTAGCTTCCTACGGCTCTCTCGCTCGCTTCACCAACATCAAGCGTCTCCGCCCCTTTGCCGAAACCTCTGTCATCGGTTTCGGCGGCGATGTCTCCGACATGCAATTCCTCGACCGTCATCTAACCTCTCTCGCCATCGACGAGTCGTACACTACATCAACTCCCATGTCCGCCGCTAGTCTGCACCGTTATCTCTCCAAGCTCATGTACGCTCGCCGTACCCGCGTCGATCCCTTGTGGAACCACCTCCTCGTCGCCGGTCTTGACGATGACGATGCTCCCTTCCTCGCTGCCGTCGACTTGCTAGGCACTACTTACTCTTCTCCATCTCTCGCTACAGGATTCGGCGCCCATCTCGCTCAGCCCATCATGCGTCGTTATGCCCCCGATGAGGAGTCGGCTGCCAAGTTGACTCAGGAGGAGGCTGTCGATGTCATTCGCCAGTGCATGAAGGTGCTCTTTTACCGCGACGCTCGCTCGCTCGACAAGTACTCGTTGGCTGTGGTTACAAAGGAAGGCATCGATCTTAAGCAGGATGAGCAGTTAGAGGAGCAGAGTTGGGCTTTTGCTGATCGCATCAAGGGTTACGGAACTCAGACGGTGTAAAATCACTATATCACAGCGTACATGGACACATATACATCTTAGTTGTACTGGCTAGTAGAAACAGAGGAAATGATACCGGGTTTTTGTTCCATTATCCATAATTTATTGATTTATCTCTGTACTCAATGACCAGATCTAACAACGTAGATATGCGTATTGCTACTAATGTTGTATATATGCAAGTGATGATTTCATGCTTCAGTATTGCATTATACACCTTTTCGTTCATAGTAGAAATTTTTGGCATATTTTACTTTTACGTCACTTTGGCAAGATACATATTACAATATTGTTTTACGTCTACGTGTCAAGGAATTGAGTTTTAGCTTATATAAAGTGGTTTTATTTTAGTATGCAGACAACAAACCCTATGACAGGCTGTCGATGTATATATCCAAGAGTCAAGAGGCTACACTAGAGTCGGTCTTTCTGTTGAAGCTCCGCTGAGTAGTCGATTGACGGTGTATAAGAAGATTTAGTGTAAGTGGGTGGATAGATATAGGGTGAGACGCAGATCGCTAATAGTAGAAGTAATAGTAGGAAAGGCCATTAAAACGTCAAAATGGAGAAGAAAATAAACAGGGAATAAAACATCAGAGAAAGCAAAAGAAGGCAAGATATTCTTTAAAAAAACAAAACAAGGTCATGTCATAGGCTGATTTTTCTGAACCTGTTCGTCTCGCTTACTCGACAGTAACCGACTTAGCCAGGTTACGGGGGAAATCGACGTTCAGGCCCTCCAGAACAGCCAGCCAGTAGGCAATCAGCTGCAGAGGAATGACGTTCAGGATACCCTGCAGAGCATCAACGGTCTGGGGGATCTCGATTTTCATGGCATCAGCGTTCTTGAATTCCTCGTCGTTCTCGTTGCAGATGACAATGGGTTTTCCGCCACGAGCAGCGACCTGCTGGTAGGCGTTCAACGACTTCTTGAATAGGCTGTCGCGAGTCAAGATCATGATGATGGGCAGGTTCTCGTCGACCAGGGCGAGGACACCGTGCTTCAGCTCACCAGACATGACGGCCTCACAGTGCAGGTATGAAATTTCCTTGATCTTGAGAGCACCCTCCAGAGCAGTGGAGAACTGGCTACCACGGCCCAGAAGCAGCAGCGACTTCTGGTTCTTGAAGACCTGAGCGCAAAGGGCCTTGATGGCGGAATCCTGCTCCAGGATAGACTTGATCTGGCTTGAGATGTTGGCAAGACCCTCCATAATCTCCTCACGACGCTGGGCCTTGGAGGCACGGTCCTCACTCAGGGACAGAGCAAACATGACCATGGCAATGAACTGAGAGGTGTAGGCCTTGGTGGAGGCGACACCGATTTCAGGGCCGGCGTTGATGTGGACACCGCAGTGGGTGAGCAGAGAGATGGAAGAACCAACAACGTTAACGCAGCCGACGGTCAGGGCGCCACGCTCCAAGCAATAACGCAGAGCCATCAGGGAATCAGCGGTTTCACCAGACTGGGACACGAAGACGCAAGTATCGTCACGGAAAACGGGAGCCTGGCGATCCAGGAAATCAGAGGCCAGCTCGACAGCGATGGGTATTTCAGTCAGCTCCTCGAAGATACCACGGACAGCCATGCAGGAGTGGTAACTGGTACCGCAGGCAATGAAAATAATGCGGCGGCAACGGCGGATGGTGGAGATGTACGAACGGAGACCACCCAAAGTGACAGTCTTGTTGGTGCTGTCCAGACGACCACGCATGGTGTTGATGACTGACTCGGGCTGCTCGAAAATCTCTTTCTGCATGAAGTGGTCGAACTTGCCCTTCATGATCTCCTGCAGCTCGAGCTCCAGGGTCTGGATGGAACGGACGTTGGAAGAGCCGTCGTTCTTCTTTAGACGGTGGATGTTGAGCGATCCCTCGTGGATGTGAGCAATGTCGTCATCCTCTAGGTACATGACCTTCTTGGTGTGCTCGACAATAGCTGAGGGGTCAGAAGACAGGAAGAACTCAGTAGGCATGGGCATACCGTCATCGGTCATGAAGGCGCGCGACTGCGAGCGGTGCAGCAGCGACTTGTCAGGAGAAGCCAGAAGGCCAGTAGTGCCGGGGCTCAACAGCGAACCGGCGTTCTTCTTCATGGCAACATTCTGGGAGGCAGTCTCAGCAGGCAGAGGAGTGTTCTCGTCGGCGTACTCGACATCGACAAAGTCAACCTTCATGCGGCGAGAGGTCTTGACACCAATGACGAGAGGAGAACCCTTGCGGGCAGCGATTACTTCGTGTGGGTAGTGAACGGACTTGATCAACAGACCGTAGGCACCCTCCAGCTCCTGGATGACAGCCTTTGCCAGATCAGTAAAGCCAATTGTGGGGTGCTGGTCGTAAATGTACTTGGCCAGCTTGGCAATGCACTCAGTATCGGTCTCGGTCTCGAACTTGAAGCCCTTGCTAGTGAGCAGAGTCTTCAGCTCCTTGTAGTTGGTGATGATACCATTGTGAACAACAGAGAACTCCCAGGTGGCGTCAGAGCTATAAAGCGGTGTGTTAGTTAAGGATATCAACCCATTTATAGCTGGTAGAAGATTGCTAGACTTACCGGTGAGGGTGGCAGTTGACACGCGAGGGAGGGCCGTGAGTGGCCCAACGGGTGTGAGCGATACCGGCGTGAGAGTCGAAAATCTTGGTATAGTCGGGCTTCTCCTCCTCAATCAGCTGCTTGAGCTTGGCAACCTTTCCAACCTCCTTGAAGGCAAAGACCTCGTTCTTCTTGTCGCCATCAACGGCCAGACCAGCGGAGTCGTAACCACGGTACTCTAGACGAGACAGACCTACGCAAAGAGAAAGGGGAAACTTTTAGTGACATGGTAATGGAGACAAAGGTGTTAGACGCAGAAATGTTGTAGAAGGGGCCTACCATTGACTAGAGTATCGAGGATGTACTTGCGGTCCTTCTCGACCAGGTAGTTGACGTAACCAAAGATACCACTATGAGAGAGGAAGGGTCAGTAATGTGTTTCAAGACTTTTTAGCTGCAATTTGAAGGCGGGAGAGCTTCAATGGTGGTGTGGTGATAGAGGCCGTAAAAAGAGCTACGGGGGGAGATTCAATGGAGATCCGATATGGATGTCTGAAAGAATACCCGGATCAAAATCGACAACGAACCAAGGCTTAGTTTCCGGGCGACAACCATAACAACACCATTGAATAGTAGAAGCCCGACAGAAGGAAATGGAGGATAACTTACCACATTGCGGGCTAGATTGATATGAAGATGATAATGAGAAAGGGCAAAACGAATGACAAAAAACGGTCAAGTCAGATTCTCGCAGAGAGCAGACACGGTAGAGAGAAGAAAAAGAATAAATACAACAAAAAAGAAGAGCGGTCGCAGAAGAAAAGGAAGAAGGGAATAAGGAGAGCTTGGTGGGGGAGGAAAAGAAAGAGCTCTAGTTGTAGTAAGTTAGGCGACTGTGGAGTTCCAAGCGTAGCAAGGAAGGAGCAAGGAGAGCCTCGGGGGGTATCACAATAGGAAACAAGCTCTATGGTTTTATGGAAGCGGTAGTTGCGTAGAAGCAATAAGAGGGTAGCAGTTAAGAGTTGAGGGAGTTCAGAGTTGAAGTATCTCGAGAGAAAGGTGATATGAAGAGAATGTCAAGAAAATCAAAACGGACGGACAGAGAGAGGGGGAAACATGTCGCTTTAAAGAAAACTAGAGCCGGAGTATCAGCAGTAATAGAAACAGTTAATAGTCAGCCATACCCTTTCCCTCCTACGACAGGGCAACATGGCCTAATACGGTGCTACGGACGCAGTAGACATCGGCAACTACCCGTCATACATAACAACTAAGTGACTACATACATACTATGAAAAGAAAAAGTCAACCAACTAACTACAACTAAAAATCCAGCTAAAAGCCAGCACTAGAAAGAACCAGCCAGGAAGGAACCTGCGCCAACAAAAGCCCAGAATAGGACCCCTGCCGCCAGGGAAGGAGCGTTCGTTTCGCTTTATTCAAGTACATTTTACATGTATCGACTAGTGTACTTTTATGACTTTTTTTCTGGTTGTTCGTATCCTTTTAATGAGTTACCTTTATTATACAAAAAAGACATAATGTAAAAATAAAAAAAATCTATAAAAAAAAAGAAATACTGCCTCCAACTAGTTTGTAGAAAAAAAAAATCCTAAAGACGGCGCTACACAGAGGCTTTTGCTTTTGAAGGCGTCGGGCGAAGCCAGAACACAAAATCCGCGATTTCTACGATTGGCTGCCGTCGTCCTCAAGGGGAAGTTGCTGATTCAATATGTTCCGATGGATGATTGTCTCCTTCTTGGCAGCGTCCATCGATAACATACGTCAGCAAATAGATATCTAGCAACATCTACATGCATTTACTACAAGTCTATGTCTATAGCAACTCGATGAATCACAACTACAACTATGGATGTATCGTACTGGTATGAGCCAATGACCTCTATCAAGCACTGCGTGTTATGTTGTGATTGTCGTTATGTTAGTGCACGCAGTACGAGGAGGGAGGAGCCGACACAGCCAAAAAGCGGGGTGGGGCCAGCCAGCCCAGCTCTGAGCTCTGAATGGTTACTGCCAATTATTGTTGTTGACACCGTTGTTGTTTACCGGGTCTTGCTTTGTTAACTGTTTGTATCTGTACAGTAGCTGCTATATATGGATATATCTGTAAAATGATACAAATTGGCATAAAAGGCTGTACAGCCGGTCGACCAATTATGTCTTCTTTTCTCTCTTATCATCGTCAACAACTTCTATCTTCACCAAATAGATATCAACCCTTCGCCTTCCTCATCGTCATATTCTTTTCTCCAGTCAGAGCTTGTCACCCGCCTCGTCACAAGACAATCAAATACTAGTAAGTCAAGCGTCCAAAATAGACTGGGCGCAGCGCAGCCAGTCCGGCTAGAAGCCAGGTTCGATCGACTGGTCGTATTCCATTTCTAGACCTGGTTTGTTTTTCTCGTAAATCTATGACAAGAAGTGGGGTCACAGTGGGTGTCCGCACGGCGCCGATTTACTACTGGCTTACTGCCCTTTGTTCAACCTCCTTGTTCTTAGAGACCCTTCTATATCTGTATATGTAGATACATATGTATGCATGTACGTATGTATCTTATATATCTATACGCATGGTATTCTACAATATGCTTTAAACGTCTATAAACATGGGGCGTCATAGTGGCTTCGTTTCTTTTCTTGTGCTATCGTCAAGGTATGCTCAATAGCAGCATCTAGACCCAAAGTCGCACTACGTAGTCAAACGTATACAAATACTATATGTGATGCTGTACCTGGAACACTATATTCCACTCCGACCTGCACTACAGTGGCTGTCCGGAAATGGTTCTTGTTGCCCATGTATCTGTATACAAGTACTTCTCCCTTCCACTCTCACTAACCATCAAAGGCTTTCTTTTCCTCAGTCTTTGTTGTTTTCTCATGCCCTATGAATGTACATATATCCCTTTGCCTTACTACACGAGCTAGCGCTTGTCAAAAATTCTACGGGACAAAGAATCTACACTACAACTATGGCCACTAGTTGGCTGCAAGAACAGACTGAGCCAAGTTGTCTAGGCCAGGGGGGCGTCTTGTCATATCACGCACATGGTGGGGTCAAGGTCTATAAGCGACCGGTGCCTTACTTGGACTCCATAGCCTCCCTAACTCCTATTTATGAGGTTTAGACTCCTAGAAGAGGCTGAACAAGAAACTGTGAAAGCGTGAGAGGCCGATACCAAGTCTCTATTGTCTTGCTCGTCAATAGCTGAGCAGGGCGGCTCAAGGATTACGGATTACGGAAGACGGGGCGGGTTCTTCTCTCTTCTAATGAGCGGTCATCATAGCAGCACAGCAGAGTACTTTTCACCTACTACATATCTAGTTGTACATTTATGTGTTTTACTAGCTGAAATGATTGTCTCCGAGGCCAGGCACATGCATGCCTACGAATGTGTCCGAAATACCATCAGTAATGCCTATACTTCTCTTTGAGTGTGTGTACACACCCATACATAGCACAACTAAATCTAGAGCTTCCAGGACCAGGAACATCATGTGGACATCCCTTGATATTGTGGAGATATCTTGGTATTGGCGGACAAAATGCCACTTCATTGCTTTTGCTTCTTTCAGAGTCAGGGTCGGTCAGCATCTTGCTAGCCGCATAAGAGGTCATAATGCAATAGCACAATATTATTGGCCAACAAGCATGCCATCTACTACTAATATCCTAATACAGGGCGCAGAGTCAGGGCAACCATCACGCAAGAGACCGAGTTGAGGAAAAATCCAAGCATTCACTACCATATCTGATACATAGTGAGTAAAGTACATTATGTAGTATAATAGTACATTTCTGTACATATATATCTGTAAATATAATGCAGTAGTACGTACTTTAACAAGGACACACTAAGCCCGTCTCAGACCAGGTCCGTCTTTCCCTGCACATCGTCTACTAATAGTAACCACCATAGTACAGATATATCAGTCTATGGCCATGGATTTTTTGTTGCAACCCGTGTAATCATCGAGGACGCTAACAAATATCATGAAGACAACATAGAAGATAAACATCATATAGTTGTATATATATATATATCCAACCTCTTTTGTGTTCGTAGCAAGATGTGACCCTATATCGAACAGGTCGAATGGGCTGAATCAAGACACGATGCTCAAAGTCCCCAGCTCGGATGACGGATGAAGACTATCTGTATTTTGCAATGGCAACGGGAAAAGGGAATATGTATAATCCTATATTACCCATAGTTAGCTACTTAGTTCTGCATCGATTTGTCTCAAGCTAGCAGCAGCAGATCGTTCTAGCTATAGTGGTATTCTATAACGACCATGACGGTTTAGTCGTATATCTATTTAAACAATGTATACATATAGCTACAAATGTAGTTAAAGTTTATACTAACTAACTAGACAAATACCAGACTCAAGTGAACCCTACTAGAAGGCTGGATTTCGATTCTGTCTGGAAATCTGCAGCCAAGCCGATGGTGAACGACTTACGTATTTAGTATCACTCTACGAGATACGCCACCTCAAGCCAAAGCTTATCTTTATTGATTCATTTTTTTCCTGTTCAAGTCTCTATGCTGCCGCTAGCTGTTTCACCTTTGAGTTTCTGACATTGTAGGTCTCCATGTTGGTTGTTGTGCTGTGCCTCTTGACATGTATACAGATATAGAGAGAAGTTTAGAAAAGAACTTTCTCTCGTCTTGACTTCCAGAGCCCAAATATTCTTCTATTCTTCTACTTAGTTAAGAGTTTACGGGGTGGTACCTGAACAACCACCATGGCACCCTTTTTTGTCTTCATCCTCCTCTTGTATCAACTTCTTAGGCTTAGCCTAGACGACAAGACAAAATCAACAATAGAGATGTAAATCACAATAAGGACCAGGGCTGGGTTTTTATTCGATCGTGAGACGTCATTGCGGCTACTTCATTTACCTTATCAAGCCCAACTATGTATGACCTCACTTCTCTTTGATCTCTTTTTTCTTTTTCTTCTCTCGTATCAAGAATGGCTAGCCTCTACCACCTTTTTAGCATGTAGTTTGAACTTAAACTATCGTCCAATTACAACTAGTAGAATATCTCATCCCATCTATCCTTCCTTTTCCTCTTCTTCCTTCTTTCTCCTTCATCTTTTCTTAGTCGTTGCTAAGTTTCTCAACTTCGCCTAACGGTATCATAGTGTCCGAGCCAAGGCCCCATTCGCTGGCCCTTTGAAAGGTTTCTTAGTTCAAGTATTGGTACTATTAGTACTAGTCATAAAGTGTTGCAGCCTAGTCTTGATCACAATTAGGTATTTTTTTTTTCTCCCTGGAAACGTGACCAAGGAGAAATATGTATGTTGTCCCTATTGTGAAATACTTGTCATTTTTCTTTCCTTATTCTTGCTACGCCACCGCCTCGCTCGGCTTTGATGTTACCCAATCGTACAAATCTTGTCTCTTTCTCATCCCTCTTCATCTTTCTTGGTCATATCATCTCTAGATTAGACTCCTTGGTAAAAAAACATGTAGTTATCTATGCTTATCAAAAGGAACGAGGGAAGGCGCTGACATAAGAATTGAGATCTTACATTCCTAACCCTAAATCTTAAAACTACACGAGTTTATATCACCACCATAACTTTTCAACTAAGCGCCCCTTTCGTGGCTGTGTTTTTTCGTCACATGCTTTTCTTTCCTATATCATCCTATTCATTCTATGTGGCGTTCCCTCTGTATGTGTACATATATAGTAACGAAGGAAGCGGAAGAATTAAGCAAGAGGGAAAGAACTTGGTTTGTTTTACTAGCCTTGGTACTAGCTTGTTGATAGAATAGTCTACTTTTTCACTTGGGGCCAAAAGTTTGATTTCTCCTTGAAGTTTGCCTTGTTGTTATTCTTAGACTAAGAAGGAGAAGGAAAAAAAAGCCATAACATTTTCTTTTCTCAAAGTCCACAAGTTTTCTTCTCAGCCTTGACAAAAAAGCAAGGTTAAACTGACTTTCGTTGAGATAGCAACTAAAACGAGACACAAAGAACCCTTTTGGTGTTTCGAGTTGAGTTCGCATATCTGTCAAAAGAGCCCGGATTTTCTCGTGGGCCAATGCATAGCCTTGTTTCTGAACTGCCAGATATCATAATGTAGCCTGTGACGTCAAAGCCTTTCTCACGATGGAGAGGGAAAAAAGGGACTAGCTTGACTTCTTTCTGATCTGTTTTTCTGAAAATCAACTTCGCTCGGTCATCTTCTTGGCTGTGCGTTTTTACAACTGAATCTAAAAGAATCCTACTCATTAATTGTTCGTATCTTTCTTGATATCATTACAACTATCTTAGGATGCCATGACTTTTCATATGATTCATGTTTGTACGAAGACATGCTTGTAACATTCCAGTAGTAAGTTAATGCCTCTTTATTCTTCATGAATAGGAAATTGATCACCATCAAGAACCTGTTTTATTTTTCTTTGTCCATGCGCTTGTTCTTTTCTTCCTTATTCGTCTTAGTCTTCTCGTATTTGCCTCCCAAACTTCGACGTACCCGCCCCTTTTCTTATTGTTGTTATAAGCTTTTTCATTTTGGTATGTAAACTTAACATGATGCGTTGGTTCCCTTATTCACTCATTATGATTGGCATAAGCGGCTATGAAGATTGTATCAACAACGTTAGTAAGGAGCGTTACGTTATATCTACCTCATAAGAACTGACTTAGTCGTCTTGATAGAAAAAATCTCTACATAGTCGAATATATCCAAGTCCCCGTGCCAACCACCCACTAGCTTCTAATATATATCTCTGTTACCCAATTGTATCTCTCCATCACGAAGATATATGTTTCTGTCAGATTGTAAAGGTGATGTAAGAAGTAGTATGGGTACAGTAGCTTAGTACGATTTGATGGTATATGTATTTATATTATGGGCTGTCTAGGTCGGATCGAAAATTTTCATACCCAGTCACATAGCTAGTTGATGAATGAAACTTAGCGTCAGTCTTCACAATAGTTAGTCTTTGAAGCTATCCGGCTAACAACGAACATATCAAGTGATTGCTAGCCGGTGAACATCATACCAGTGATAAGGGCTGATATATGGTCATGCTGAACATAATTGGGTTCAATTGGTCAAGTGTGTATGTGTACTTCGTAAGCTCTATTAACGCCTGCATTATCCAAGCTGTTCTGTTGGTCTACAGCTTCTGGTACTCTAGCTTACCCTCAAGCTTCTTAGCTTCTGCCACCTTACGCACAGCACGTGCAAAATCGTCTTGGGTAATAGCCTCACGATCAGCCTTGAGTGCGAAAAGACCACTATCAGGATATGTTAGTATGGTTAGTTATATGTGTAATGTAGCAGGTGATAATAGGGAGAGTCAAAACTTACGCTTCCGTTACAACGTTCCGCAGATCGGCACCGTTCAGGCCATCACTCATCTTCACTACGCTCTCAAAGTCGATATCACCTTCGATCACGACACTAGCAGAGTGAATCTTGAGAATCTCCAGACGGCCCACCTCGTTGGGTAGCGCAATCTCGATTTTTCTGTCCAGGCGACCAGCACGCAGTAGTGCAGGATCCAGTGTATCGGGTCTATTTGTGGCCATGATGATCTTGGTCTTGCCCAAGTAGTCGAAACCGTCCAGTTGGTTGAGCAACTCCATCAATGTACGTTGAATCTCACGATCAGCACTGGTACCCTCAGAGAAACGACGACCACCAATGGCATCAATCTCGTCCATGAAGATGATGCAAGGCTCATGCTCCTTGGCATAGCCGAACATTTCACGGATTAGACGGGCAGATTCGCCAATGTACTTGTCAACAATGGCAGATGAAACAACTGATAGTGGTGGTATTGTTAGTTTTGTGTTCTGGAAAGGAAACCAAGAATAGGTAACATTTACTTACCCTTCAAAAAGTTTGTTTCGAGACTACTGGCGACTGCTCTGGCAAGCAAGGTCTTTCCAGTGCCAGGGGGGCCGTATAGTAGGACACCCTTGGGTGGCTTGATGCCAACTCTCATGAAGAGCTCGGGGTTCTTGAGGGGCAGCTCAATGACCTCTCTCAACTCGCGAATCTGATCGTTCAATCCACCAATACCACCGAAGCTGACTTGGCCGGGATCTTCCAACGACATGTTGTAGACAAGGGGGTCGACTTCGCGGGGAAGCATGCGCATGATAGTAAGTGTGGTCATGTCCAGGGCCACACGAGTGCCCTGCTTCAACTTGGCCTTGTCGACCTTTGATCTGCATCCGACAACATATCTAGGACCTGATGAGGCCTTGACAATGACTATATGGCAGGAAAATCAGTAATTAGTTAGCATATTGATATAGCGTGGTAAGGTGGTGTGAGAGCAATTGGCATCTTCACTAACATCTTTCTTCGTCTAGTTGCTTGAGAACTTCGCCAATGATCTGACCAACACTCTGAAGCGCCTTGATGTTGTCCTCGGTACGTTCGTAGTCCTTGACAAGATCCTTGATTTCTAAGCGCAAGGTCTTGAGCTTCGACTCCCATTCGCGCGAGCTGATGAGCTTCTCGCGGTAAGCATCGAGTGCGCGTTGCCGTTCTGTTTCGTCGCTCATTGTGATTGTGTTTCTATAATGGAGGCAGAGGCAATCAGGGCTCTAGAGAGACTTTGGAGTCGAAATCGGGATCGAGGCCGGCGTATATCTTCGGTAGTAGGTAATGATCGATACGCCTGTAGAGGGGAAGAGCAAGCAGGCAATGATAAATCAATGCGAAGAAAGCTTGAATGCTGTGCTGTCTGAAAATCGGATGGTAAGGCTAGACTTCTAGAAAATAAGATAGAATGAGTACAATTAGGCCTAGTATTGAGGCAAGGCTGAGGATTTTGTTAATGGCAGTTTGTCAATGATGCTGCAAAATGCGAGGGAAACTTGAACAGCTGCTTGCTTCATTCAGATGCCAGCCAAGTTGGGAAGTGACGGAGCTTACCTCAACCCACTGCAGCCTTGACGACGGCGCTGACAGAATAGGAAGTAGGTACAGCAGGGATGCTGCTGATTTTAGCCGATAAATATCCGAGTACATTTATCTTAGGGTCTGTCTAGTTATGGTATGCATGTTTGTACGTCTGGTCGTGCGATACGATATCGAATCTAATTTACAAAGTTCACGAAGATGACCTTATCATCCATTCAGGGATGTAGAAGTGATATCAGACATTCATACCTTCCAATACATATTAAAACTAACTAATCGCAGAGGCTGTCATAACTAACATAGAATTTATTCTTAGTACATACATACCTAGTGTTATCCATCTAAACGCAAGTCGCTCATGCCTAGAGAATATTGGAATTGCAGGTTACAAAAAGGCGGATATGCTGACGAAAGCTGTATGCTGAGATGCACCGGAGCTCACTACAGCAACTCCCCACCAGGACGGAAGAAAGTCACATGACCTATTCGCATAACTATAAAAAAGATACCAAATCAAATAGACAGTATACTACCCTCATGCCTAAGCATAACCCATCATCAATTTTACTTGTATCCAATGATTTATATCATGGCCATTCCATAATGAAATTTTATTCAATATCTTCGTATCCTCATATCTGTTGAGCACCTTTTGTCCTACTGCCATGACGGTATTGTTACCTCTAATAGGTCACCCCTTCGATATCTATTTAATATATAGCTTCCCTCATGAGATCAATATGTGTACTACCTATCAAATCGAACTCTATTAATGCAATAAAGACTTTGTGGTGGCATGCTATTTTACAATATCTTTTCGTATAGGTTGGGTACAGTAGTAATCCATAGAGCACTGGATCTGTATTGCAGATGAAGTCTACCTTTACTCAAGTAAGTGTTATGCCAAAGAGATGATCTATAACCGACTAATGTCATATGTAGGAACACCTAAAACGGCTCAATCAAATCGGGGATATCATCGATCTCTGTAACCATGAGACACAGTATGCCTATGTTGAGGCTCTCGGGTCACATCACCCTGACTGTGAAAACCCTTCATATCTGCTTCTCATTGTCCAACAGATACAAAGGACATCATAGGATAGTATGCTGCTACAGGATCTTTATTCCACTGAAAAGAATTTACGAGTACTTGACAGTATAGACATCAATTTCTTGAGGAGAGCTTTATATTGGGTAGATTTCGAAACGTTCAATCTAGCCAAGGTAGCAATTCCGTCACGGCAGTTGGACATGAGGTGCTAAACAGGTATGCTGGTGTGGGTTCACGAAGATTCGAAGGTACGAAGATACGAATACAATTCAATGTGAGATGGCCATGATATAAATCATTAGATACACATAGAATCAATCGTGGGTCATGCTTAGACATAATCGTATAAGTGTACAATTTGCGTCGCGTTTTATATTGGCGTGTTTTAATCACACGCATATATCTTCACTACATTTCTATTTGTTCCCGTACAATATATTGAAACCCCAAAAGGCTGGGTATGACAACCCTTCGCGATCCTGCCAATGTATCTAGATTCTGAGGTATAGAAGATGTCTCCATAACCAAGACTCCAAAACTTTCTATATCTAGAGCTAGATGTTGTAGATGGTTCAATGAATACCCCCAAATTGCCTTTGCGACCTAGTTCCAAAAAACCAGGTTACTACCAAGGTATACAGGATAGCAAGTGAAGATCCAGATCCAGGCCTTGCTCCCTCAAACAAGAAACTTTATAATGAAAAACCAAGGCAAACGATACACTTCGATCACTATGACACTAGTACAATTAACAAGAACTGCAATAAAGGCAAAGGATTTCATACGCGTACCCAAAACTTGAGATCCTCTCAATAGAGGTGCCGGACCAGCTGGGCTAGCCATCTGTGGGGATGTGTGTGTGGTCATTGATCCCGGTGGATCTTCTACTCAAAATGATCAAAAAGGCTCAATAATTGATAAACGACAACGGGAAAATGCCAAAGTAGACACCAGGTATGTGTAAATGAAGAAGGTTGTTGTCTTAAAAGGATAAGTGAGTGTGAACAACTACCGTACCAATAGGCATAGTATCGAGGAGATGTATGCACACGAGACCGTGGAACTCAATCCTCGCCGAAGGCTCAGACGGGTCCGCACCAATCGAAACGACCGCTCACAAACAGTTATACAATTAAGTATCATGATGCTCCAACGTATGGTGAAGACGCGTGATCATCATGAAGGTCTACTATTTTTTGCGGCATATGTAAAGGCTACATAGATAAGAATGACTACTAAAACACCAGATCTCATATGACATAAGCAACGTGGCGCAGTGGAAGCGCGCCGGGCTCATAACCCGGAGGTCCCTTGATCGAAACGAGGTGTTGCTATATCGGAATTTTTTAAGTTTTGGTGGTTTTTTTTCACTTACATATCGCGTGATAGACAAAGATGCTACGAATGTTTTATGATAGATAAATTGGATAACAAGAAAGTACTATGAAATGCATGACTAATATATTGTGTCTGTGTGACCGTCAAACTAAATTCTTCTGACACCCTGCATGAACCGTTTTGAGTTCTTACATGTGTAACCAGTTTCTGATTCTTGGTCAACATCCGTTAGACTATTGGTTGTAACCCTAGTATACATATCAGACGGGTTTACACAAGAGTCCTATCGATTAAAACTATGTCTTCTGTCTTTCATATCAGAATCGTACGCCTGCTTCATCACTGTTGGCACGTTCGCCCACAGGCGGCACTGCAACGACTTCCTTAACCGCCCCGACATCTTGTAGATTGCGAGCATGATTATACATGCGGAAAGCCGTCTCGATCAGCTCACCAGTTTCCTCGCGGGTATTGCCAACCAAACCAGCCGTCAGCAGAGCTTCAGTCTCTTCGATCCAGTCCTGTACTTTTCGGAACTCGACCTGCTCGCGACACAAGCGTTCTGGCAAACCTTGTCCCTTGATTAATGCTAGTATACCAGCAAGAATGGTATTCAAAGCGCCAAATATGGTGATCAGTCGGCCATGCTCGGCCGCCGCCGGACCTAGCGCCGTGAGCAGCGCACCGATGATAATTTGCACTATGTGGCAGAGATTAATCAACCCCTTCACTGTAGATAGCTGGAGCGAACGGCGTCGGCTCCGGCCAACGACGATACGGTAGATACCGGTGGATTTGCGGCGGCATTGGTCAACAGAACAAGTCTGTGCTGGTAGAAGCGCATGGTTGATACCGAGAGCACGGCGGAACATGGTCAAATTATCTAACACGCTAGTCGGACTTGCCATACCGGATATCCGCGGTAGAGGCTCGAGATCTGTGTATTTCGGCATGTTGGGCAGTGGCGATGCGGTTGACGAGGGCGGCGACGATATGGAAGAGTGTGATGCGCTTGGCATAGACTGATCAACGACAAGAGGTGTACGCTCAGAGATGGCGTCGTCGTGAGGCGAGAGAGAGGCCATTTCAATATCGATGCGAAAAGAGATATATAGGTGGTTCTGTAGTTCGGCCAGCTTTACGGTTCTGAAAATTAATGTGGAAATCAATCAGGCAGGGTATATATAGTTGTATATATAGGAAGGGTCAGGCGGCACGGTTCGCCAGACAAGGAAGCAAGCAGCTCGGCCTTCTTGTACTTGAACTGATCAATTTGTCGAATGACAGTCGTTCATAGCAGCAGGCAACGAGAATAAAACAATAGACAGCCCTTCTGTTTTACTTTAATCTGCAATCTCGATCATGGCTGCGGCTCGAGCTCACATGCACGTTTCATCCTTACCTACCTTCCTTATATACTAAATGCTACCTCATGATAGAAATACTAGTCACTGAAAGCTTCGCTGCTATTCCTTTCATGTTGACGTAGCCAAGTTGATCGATAGCTACACTGTAATGTGATCTATCTATCGAATCCTAGTCCTAATTGCGTTGAACTCTAAACTACATAGTCTAAGCTATTGTTGTGTGGAACAGCCGTCGATTCTCTTATTTCCTCGTAGATCACTTCTTGTTTCTGCCTTGCTCTTTTCACCTATCCCCGGTGTTCTACAAATCGTGAACACCAACCGTTTTTTTTCTTCTCTTTCAATATCTCTCTTCTTGCATTTCCTCGACTGGTCGGACATGCATCACTTCATGTGAGACAATCTCGGACGTGACCAAGTATTGAACCGGATAGAATCGTAAACTATACTTGGGCTTCCTTTCAGAAACTCAGGTGCTCTCGTCGTGAGGGGGTGATCAGCATCTATATTTCGATGTACCGGTGTGATCTAGAGAATTCTACAAAGCACATGTCCATGACTCGATCGATTTGACTGACTACATTTGTTTTGTTCAAGATGTGATGTCACTCACATACAGCTCAAGGCACTTGCCTAGGGTTAACAACGTAAAAAAACACAGTATCAATACCCTGTACGATAGCAACAGTTATTTATTAACACTGTGTCAGTGTGGCTGACACCTGCCAGCAGCTGGCGGGGCACTCAGACAGCAGCCGTCGCATTGGGTTATCGATATTGGATCAAACCACCATCTGTTGTCAGCCTCGCGAACTTTTTGCGTTAGCGAACCGCCATTCTGCGATTTAGCTGTCGCAACTTGAAATCACCACACTCAAACCTGCTAGAGGGCCTTTCTGTCTATTCCACCACTTAATCTCCCTCCTCTTCTTTTCTTTCTACCAACTCATAAAACCATGGACTACCAGAACCGAGCCGGCTCCAAGTTTGGCGGTGGTGGTGTTGCCTCCTACAGCGCCACCAACGCCGACCGTCGCGAGCGACTTCGCAAGCTCGCACTAGAGACGATATCGCTTGACAAAGACCCTTACTTCTTCCGCAACCACATCGGTTCTTTCGAATGCCGACTCTGTCTAACCGTGCACCAAAACGACGGCTCCTACCTCGCCCACACCCAGGGCAAGAAGCACCAGACCAACCTAGCCCGGCGTGCTGCCCGCGAGCAAAAAGAAGGGCGCGCGCGTAACGGCGCCGGTAATGGCACAGAGATTGATCCTGCCACGGGTCTTCCCGTCTCGTTAAGTGCTAGTAAGCGTAACGTCGTCAAGATCGGTCGGCCAGGTTATAAGATTACGAAAATTAAAGACCCGTTGACGCGCCAGCATGGCTTGCTCTTCCAACTTCAGTATCCAGATGCCCCTGCGGAAACTTTGCCCAAGTGGCAGGTCATGAATGCTTTTACTCAACGTATCGAGGAACCGGATAAGAACTTTCAGTATCTGCTGGTTGCCGCTGAGCCGTACGAGACTGTCGGATTCAAGATACCGGCTCGCGAACTAGACCGTAAAGACGAGCGCCAATTTGCCTACTGGGACTCGGACTCTAAAGAGTACTGGGTGCAGATTATGTTTACTACAGAACGAGAGGAACGGTTCGGCGCTGCCCCAGGTGTCGGAAATCGCTAATATTAGGACGGGGTATTTACGGAAAAGGGAGACAGTCAGGTCTAGGTCATGATTCTATACGAGCGCTCACTGTGTTTTGAGCACTACGGTTTTCTTATCATCTTGTTACGGCGTTTTATCTTGTTGGGGTCGACATCTCTTGACGGCTTACTCTGTATATATATAATATTAATGCCATCATATTCTTTATATTCAACTACTAACTTCATTACTTCATGACTACATATGTATAATACAACACATGTATCATAACTTGAATTCATGCCATATTGTAACCATCATCTAACCAAGCATACTCTTAGTCTGCAGCATGCATACATACAAGTATTATTAACAAATCCACTATGATATACGACGATAAGTCTTCACCTTAGCCGCACATTCTTCCATATATACCACGCATATCTAGATCATCTATCCTGTATTATTCCCGAGAGACTCGTGAGCCCCATTCCATTATACACGCACACACACACACACACTAACACAGAAAAACGTGAGTGCAGATACGCAACTACCTGTAACAGCTCCGTAATATTTCTTAAAACATAGCTAGAATCAGCGGAAGTTGTTATCGAACCGCTTGAAAGTGTAACCGATGAAGGGCAAGCTGAGCTCGGGAGATTCCTCGGTCTGTGCTGTTGCCGGGGTACGGCCTTGTTGCAGAGCCTGCGCGCGTATTAGCGTAGCGTTATCGGTCTGGTCGATTTCATCGATGGGGAAGTAGGTGGTATCAATGTTGGAGGTGAGACGGGGCTCGAAGGGAGCACGTATCCGGCGCAGCTGCTCAAATTCGACGCCGCGGAAGAAGGCATGGCTCTTGATTTCGTGAGCACCACCACGACCAAGACGGTTTTCCGTGTTGCAAATGAGACTATACGCATATGTTAGTATTTGAAACCTCAAAAGGACAAGCTGTACTGGGAGAGGGGATTATGGTAAAACATACCTCCGGATCAGGTTTTCTGCCTCGACACCTAGCGTTATGTCGTCCGGGAAATAGAGTGTTTGTCTCCAGTTCACGATCTTACGGTAAGTGTCATGGCTGTCCTCAGCGCAGAACGGCGGCCAGCCGACCAAGCACTCGAACATGATAGTACCCAGAGACCACCAATCGCAGTCAAATGAGTAGCCACCACCAGTGAAAATCTCGGGTGCAATGTAATCAGGGGTACCGACGGTCGAGTACGCCATCAGACGTCTAGATCGTCTCCAGTCATTGATTTGTGAACGGTTGCTGACAGTCAGGTTGATCTGGTCTAAAGCCACTGACGTACGGTCACCTCTGGGGCGAGTTGAGCGGCCCTGTAGCAGCTGCTGGTAGTAGTTATTGTCATGTAGACGTTGGAAACCAGTCGACAGACCGAAATCAGTCAGCTTCACGTGGCCACCTCGATCAAGTAGAATGTTATCAGGCTTGATATCTCTGTGGGGGTGAATGTTAGGTTAGCAGATGGATATATGATTACGTGATATTTAGCATGTGAAGATAGAAGCAAGAGGAATGTAACGCACCTATGAATAAAGTGTAGACCGTGAACAGCTTCAATAGCAAGCACAATTTCAGCAATGTAGAAACGAGTGATATCTTCGGAGAAGATCTCGTACTTGATCAGCATAGTCATCAGATCACCACCAGGCAAAAACTCCATTAGCATATACAGGAAATTGACATCCTGGAAAGTAGTATACAGCTTGACGACCCATGGACTGTCTGACTCGGCCAGAATATCTCTTTCAGCGCGCACGTGGGCAAGCTGGTCCTTGCGAAACATTTCTGTTTTGATCAGCGACTTCATGGCGTAGACCTTTCCGTCAGCCTTCTTCTGCACCAGCTTGACTTCACCGAAAGCACCCTTTCCGATGATCTTGATGGTGTTGTAATTCTCGGGCTTGTCCTTGGTACGCAAGAAACGCAGGTACTGGCCCTCTTTGCGGCCGTGTGTTGACCAAAGTTGTTCGCGGCGCGTGCTGCTCTGGCTAGGATCAGACAGCTTCTGTTCAATCTCGCTCTGTCTACAAGGCAGGGGAAGGCAGTTGTTAGAATGTGAAGGATGCGTATATATTGTTCTGGAATGACATACCTTTGGTTGCGCTCACGCGCACGCTTGACGCTGTCCTTGAAGAAGTCAGCAGCAAGCTGGGTGCATTTGCGCTGGTTGTTGTTGACATTGGATCCGTACAGCTCGGGGTTACGCTGAGGAGCGGGCTGGAACTCGTTACCGGTGGGCCGGGATGGCATAGGGGGAGCATTGCCATATCCAGTGTATCCTTGAGGCTGACCGCTTCCACCGGCAGTACGAGGCCGTTGAGCGGTGGGTGGGTTGCGAGCATTGCCAGAGTATGGGGCCTGGCGAGAAGCGGCGCCGCCAAGCTGTGAGAACTGCTGAGCCAAGCCCACGTTGGGGTCGTTTCCGGGGGTGTTGCTGCGCTGCTGGTAGGCCTGGTTTTGATAGTCGACTACAGCAGTGTTACCGGCGGGCGCTTGCTGGTAGGGAGAGCCGGCTCCATACTGGTTTTGCTGGAAGTAACCGGCACCTGGAGCAGAGAGGTTCTGGGCTCCGGAAGCAGAGTACTGGGCCTGTTGCTGGGAACCACCACCCTGGCCATTAGGGAACACAGGTTGAGGGAAGGTAGACGGTGTAGTAGGATAGGCACGATCGGTTGTAGCTAGACGCTCATTGTTGTTCCCGAAATTGAGGTAAAGGCGGTTGTTGTTATTGGGGTCCATCTTGACGGCGAGCGAGCAAGCAGAGGCGGAGAAGACAAGAGAGGGGAGGAGACGAGGGGGTAGCCAGAAATCGAGGAGAAAAAGTCGAGTTGGGAACGCACAGGCAAGCTATGCTACTGTAATCAGACTCCCAGAGCCAAAGCTAGCTCAAAGGAGAGTCAATTAGAACAAGGAGGAGAGGCAATAATAGCAAGCTGGTGATAGCGGGCGTAATAGTAAAGCAAAGTGATGATATCGCGGGAGGATGTTGAGATTAACTTTAAAGCATAGAAGGCTTAGTCAAGGGCGAAAGGCATAGAAAGCATAGAAAAAAAATTAGAACAGAGAGCGTATCGAGATGCAACAATGGATGCAACAGGGAGCCCGAGCACAGCGTCAAACACAAAGTGAAGAAACACAAGGTTGAAGAAGCAACAATGTAATGGCTGCTGGTAATACTAGTAACAGAGCCAAAAAGGGATTGAGAGGCTGAGTTGGATAGTAGCAAAAATACTTTATGTCTTGTCTTCTGCTATTTGTTTGTTTTGTGTTGCTTGTTAGGTGGTCTAATGGCAAGGATAGGGATGGCTTGATTATGAGATTATGGGCTAGACTCAAGGCTTCAGCGGCGGATTTCGATTCCGGCGTTGGAGAGAGATGGAAGAATATAAGACGTGGGAGATAGACACAATGGATATAATGCGATGATCGAGCAAGGCTTGGCTTACATACTAATTCTCTACAAGATAGGAGAAGAAAAAGGGCTAGAATTAAATCAACAAATGGTGGTTTTGACGATGAAACTCCGATGCCACAATCTAGCATATACCTATTGCTAACTAAAGTCGTAGGCAGGTAGGAAGAAAAAAAAGCAGGAACGACCAGAAACGAAACGAGCTAAGCTTGCCCACCACTTGCTCAGCGTAGTGTAGTGTTCCGGGTAGTTGCCAGCTTGACTTGTCCCCCCCCCCTCTATACTTCGTCTCGAACCGCAACACCGTATCTTTTTTTTTTTTCCAACGCCAAAGAAGCAAATTTGGCAGGGGTAGTTTCCCGCACTCAATGCTACACTTTCCAGAATGTAAGGGAAGCCACGTCGTTCCTTCCCTAGCATAAACGCCCTCCTTGGATGGTCCAGCCAGTTTAGGACAAGCATCAACATTGTCTTTTGGTGAGTTTTTTTTTTCCTAAGATCTACAGCGCTTCATCCAAGCAAATCACTGGCTGGCTTTGTTTTACAGGGCCATTGTGACAGGCCGTCTATGGTACATACATCTACTTATACAGATATATATATATATATAGTACATAAATAAATAAAACATTGTGCAAAATACATGTGTCAGGCGGGGTTCTTAAACATGGTGATGTGGCTGGCGAACAAGAGAATACATGTATGAGATTATCTAAATTAGACTAGACCGTCGAGATCCAAAGCCGATACGACCTCGACGGTGTGATATAAATCAAAGCATCAGCAAGCCAAAGCTGCCAATATACTTGAAATGATACATAATAGCGGTCTACAGAGACCATCCGCCCACGGGCAAAGAAAGATATATATATATTTTTCCAACTATACTCGAGCTGCATGTCGAAGGCTGGCTAACCCATAGCATAAACTGCAACTCTATCAAGAAAAATATCCCCCCCCCCCCTTTTTTTATTTTATTTTATGTTCGATCGCTTCCAATTGTCTCGCAAAGCTTTAAAGACAAGTCGGATATCGAACCCAAGAAAGATGATGAAGCCTCCAAATATGCAGATAGGACCAGGGAAATAAGGGGTATCAAAAAATCAACATCCGTATAAGTGGGTCGTAGACTATTTGGGAATTTTGATATCGCATAAATGCATAGACTTAGTCAGCCAAGCTACATTTGTATATGCCGTATAATGCAATGCACGACATATTGAATCTCGCGTATGACTTATCAATGATATCAACTGCAATTGCCTGTATAGCCGTCCATCTCCAAAGCCGATTAGTACCTCAGTAATACCACTCAGTCTTAAATACCGTATAGTCATGTCTTCAGGCTTTATAAGCGGCGGCAAGATCGAAGGCCAAGGCACACCAGCCCCAGAAATAGCATCATCATCATCAACATCATTGACAACAACGACCACTCCAACTGCCAACACCGCCAACTTTAAGCTTGGAAATAACCAAGCCGAATGGGATCGCGTACAAAAGCAGATCACACAGGAACGCCAACAGCGCGCCGCCGAGCGCGACAAGCTCCTGAACGGCGGTGAAGAAAAGAGTTTATTCGAAGTACTACAGGCCAACAAAGCCGCCAAACAAGCTGCTATTGCAGAAAAGAACCGTCTAAGCAATCAGTTCCGTTCTTTGGATGACGACGATATCAACTTCCTCGACCGCGTGCGCGAGCAGAAATTGCTCGAGGATGAGCGCGTTAAGCATGAAATGCAGGTCGGCCTAAAAGCGTTTAGAGACGCGCAGAAGAAGAGTATCGCTGCTACTGTTACTTCGAATAATGATGCTGATTCCGATCATCCGGATGATGGTGATGAGTCTGTTGTTGTTCAGACAAATATTCCAATGGCGGACGAAAATATAGAGTGGAATGTGGCTCCGCGCAAAAAGAGAAAGGCAAAGGGTTCATTAGTCCGTAGCGTCAAGCGGAAAGTCAATGCTGAGCCATCATCACAAGGCCAAGGTTCTACAAAGAAACCAGCTTCAATCAGTGGTGATGGCGATGGCGATGGCACTGGCAGTAGTAACAGTGATAGTATTGGCCAAGAAGCTGTCAAGAAGATGGTGGATGAGCCACCAAAAGCTGTAGATCGAGAGGAGACGCAACCAAAATCAACGCCGACAAAAGCAGCCCTGCTCGGCCTGGCAGATTATGGTTCTGACTCGGACTAATATATATAAAACGACTACATGTTGTAACTTAGTACGATCCCGTGATAAACGTGAATGAAACAAACAAAAAATTTAGTCCGAGTATGAAATTGGTGTCTAATATACAGTGTTATACACAAAAGGAAGAAAAAGAGAATACTTGAACTTGTTACATTTCTTGACTTGTCCCCTCTAGTCATCGTCAACGTTATCAATGACCGGCTTCTTCATAGGGCTTGCCACCTGCTGTGCGCTCCAGCGCCATAGTTTCCGTAGCGAGCCTTTGATCCATCCCTCAACATGCTCCTCACCGATGACTACCTTACTCGCCTTCTCCTTGATCTCTGGGAGCAGTTCAAAGCGGCGCATACGTTCCGTGATACGCGAGTCCAAAACCATATCATTCTTCCACACCCGCTCCTTTTTATACTTCTTTACCGCCGCCTCTGCATCAGCTCCTTCTTCTGACTTATCATCCTCCTGCCACACCCACTTCTGCCATTCCTTCTCTTCCCAGGCCAACGTGCGTTGGATCTCATTCTGACCACCTTCCTCTGCCGTTGGATCCAAAGCCCATCCACGGTGTGCCGCAAAGCACGCTGCTGCCACTTGCTGACCGATCTGGTCCGCTAAATGTCTACGGTTCATGAAACGCCACAAGCGCGTGAACGTGCCTGAGAAGCCGAGGATATGTGGGAAAACCACCGGTTGCGCTGGATCGAATACGCTAGGTGTGTAGATCGGCAGAGCGCTCTCCGGATAGTCGGCGGTTGTGTTATACGAAGGGGGTTGCGGAGGACGCTCCTTCTTCTTCTTCTTCTCCTCTTCGCTAGCATCTTCGTTGTCGTCGGATGGCTTTGTTTCTGCCTCGACGACTAGATGGGCCGGCCGATCTAACGGACCGAGCCATCCCTCGTGTATGCCACGTATATACTCTTTCCAGGTATGGCGGCCAACTACCACGTCACCACGGATGCCATCGTAGTCGATGACGCCTCTCTCGCGTCTAAACACCTCAATACGCTGAGCCGAAGTCAGAGCCTCTTGGGGAATACCCTCTGCATCTCTGCGCTTCCTACGGATCTTCTCCGCAACGGCGGCGCGGATATCACCCTGCTCTCTACCCTGGACAAACTCCCAGTCCAGACCCGAACCGCTCAGTACCGGCTTGATGAACTCCAGGTAGTAGTCTTGGGCCGTCCGCAAGCCGTCACCTGGTGGCGCTTCCAGAAAGATTGTAAGTTTGCGCGGTAGGGCATTGCCATCGGGCATGGGCTGACGACCGAGCTCCGAGACTACCTCACGCCATTTGGCTATGGTGCGCTTCTTTTCGCGCTTGTCGTATATAATTGCCGAGGCAAAGGCCGTGGTCACCGTCAGGAATATCATCCAGTTGCGCGACGGCAGCCTGGACGGCAAATTCGGGATACCGAGCATCCGAAGGGCGGGGTTGCCACCGGTGGGCTTCTTGTAGGTAATTGTTGGCTCGGGTGTCACCTAAAAAGAGAGTACAATCAAGGTTAGGGTCTCTGTTCAGCTATGGGTATTGGATGATGACGCTGGGCATCATTATCGTGACAATTGTCTATGGCATGTGATTTGGTGGGAACAGACGTACCACCTTAGCAGCTTCCACCACAGCTGCTGGCTTTTGTTCTGCCATAATGAATAGATATATACTGTATTCACGTTTTGGGTTGCAAAACGATGAGAAAAAGAAGCAGAGCGAGGACAGCTACTTCAGTCTAAAGTCTAATCTGACTAAGCCTGGTTTTTTTCCCAGCTTCCTTCCTCTTCACTTTCGTCACCAAACGAATCAGAATCCGGCTCGACCCTCGCTCGGCGATGCTTTTTGTGGTCCACCAACAAGAAAAAACTGAATTTTAGGCAAGGCTATAGTGGGGCAGCTGTGTTATACAAGATAGCTCCAATGCTTATACCTTTTGTTATTCCTAACAGTTTATAGCAAAAGACTTTAACGATTGAAAGCTGCTTGTACACACCTACATTACTATTAATTAGTCTAATATATTCCATCGACAAATGTATATATATTGACTGAATTAAGGTCATCTAAGAAAAAAACCAAGCACTGAAATATCAGGTAGTTGCAATATTTAGTGAACTATCATTATTATGATGATCAAGAAGTAACCAAGAAGAGAATTTAAAGAGAACTATTTGGGTGTTTACAACACTGTCGTAGGGACTGTAATAAAGACTAGAGATTATAGATTGTTATCTTGGGAAAGAAGTAAATGGTTTTTGGTTCGTTCTGTTAAAAAAAAACCCCCCCATTATCAACTCCCCGTCTCGGTTAGTTAGGCCCTGGAGTTCAGCTGACAAGGCAACTTCAACACCGAAGGCTATCTATCTGTAGTTATTTCCTCTATCTTCTATCAATTTAGGGTAGTTCAATCTTGTTTCGAGTCGTCCTTTCCACTTTGGAAACTACAGCGAAACAATACTACTCAGCTGATGATTCAAGGTCATTCACCTTTTATATCGGTCATGAACCCATTAGCTCTAAGAGCTGAATTAGGCTGACTCAATGCTCAAAATCTAGCTCAATGTCCATAAACGAACGCCGACATCGAGCTTTAATACGTGTAGTAATTTTTTGGTGATCATCACTTTTTTTCACAAGCTCGAGAGAGTCTTTACTACGGTCCCTACGATATTGTTTAGGTAAACATCTCTTTATATGTGGCTAGTTCTCTAGCTTCTCGTCTGCCAAGGCATCAGATACAAGCAAAGTTGCTCATGCTAGCCATTTTCTATCAACCTCGGCTTATAATACCCTATAAACGAGAATTTCGAAAGCTTGAGTGCAAAAAGCTATACATCCTAAAGAGTCTGTCTTATATTAGACTTTTTATCCTGAATTTTAGAAATGCTGTCATAAAATGACAGCTTGTACTGGTGCCATGAAGTGACAGCCTGCATTAGTATCATGATTTGTACCAAAAGTGTTGTTTTGTTCCGTCCGGATTGGTTTGAAGGATTCTTCCATATGGGCTGTTAAACACAATCTTTGTTAGTTAGTCACATGACTAATGTATGTTTTCTTCACTGTGTTCATCTCAACATTGCCGTCCCGGGTCTACTATAAACTAAAGCTAATCAACTACTATATATCTGTATACATATATATATAAGCAGTTTCCTTCCACAACTTAGACCGTACAACAGAGACCATTTATTGTTATTTGGACATCTTGCAGTACATCCTATCCCATTTTGCTCTGTGGATCAATCATAGAGCTCTGGGTATTGGATCGATCAGGTATATTCATGAAAAGCCCGAGCAATTTGCACGGGCTCTTGTTGGATATGCCACTATAGACGATGATGTCATGGGCCTAGATACATTTATCAAATTTGTGCATAGGCATCGCTATATTGAGCTACAGGGCTCAAGTATAAGACTCAGCGATCGTATTTCAAGTCAGACTGCAGTTGTCAGTTGCGCAACCACATGCTTTACCACAAGTGATCGACATGTGGCTAAGGTTTCATGAGTACCGGAAAAGCGTACTCCCGAAGCAGAACACCTCAAGCTCGCACAAGAACGAGGTGCTGAGGGTGTGAACAGGATGATAGCCCATTGTCGAATCACATCCACCCAAGAGCTACGAGAACACCTAGGATTTCCGCCATGGCACCGGTTTCACAATCAAGACAGACAACCTATATTTTTCAAAGTCAAATTCACTAGCTTCACTAGCCTCATCAACAGAGATCTGATTACCTATCTGCTGATACACCCTTGTCAAAGAAGATATCACCAAACCATTCTGGTCGGTCATCAATTGATACAAATCAGTTTGCTACTGAGGTCTCCTGGGACAATAGGATCTACTACTGTATTGTTGTTTCTCCTGCTGGTCGTCCCCTCAAAAGCTTCCGGGACAGTGAGGGAGTTACTTCAAGCAATGCGAGATTCTATAAAAGCTCACAGGTCTCTTTACATGAAGGGCAGAATTCTCCACCGAGATATTTCGGCAAACAACATCATCATCACCGACCCTAAAACTACAGATGGCTTCAATGGTATGCTTATCGGTCTCCATACTAGCCAAGATACAGGATAGGGGTCCAAGTGGTGCGAAGCATCGAACATGTACGATTCTAATCATGGCTATTCAGGTTCTGCAAGGGGTTGACCATGCCTATCGCCATGATCTAGAATCGTTCCTCAATGTTTTGATTTGGATGTATGCACGCCAATCATGGCACAATGGTTTTGGTGATATCAAACAGAAAAAAAGAGAGGGATCTTCCAAAGTGGGAAATTGGAAGCCTGGATGACATTGCTCGGCTCAAAATGGCTGATATGGATTACTATCATGGATCAGTCCCCAGAGCCATTATGTGTTATGAATCATCTACTAACAATCAGATCAATATTGTTTGGGGATGCAGCAGCTCCAATATCTGGAACACCAGAGGGTGACCTTGACCAGCTCTACATTCCTATTTTAGAGGCCTACGACAGTATTATTAAAACCTTAGAGTAGCATAAAAGTACTAAGATAGCCGCAAAGTGATTGTTTATGACGTACGTATTGATTTATATAATTTAAATTTGTTAAAATTTTAGAGTCTGATGGGCACCTTGGAAACAACAGACCAAGTTGAAACTTTTGCCCTAGGCAAAGACTCCACTTTCAACGACACGCAAGGCTCTCAGCCTAAAGAATGCTAAACTTGCCAAAAGCTCACAATATAACAAGCATCTAACGTCTATACCGATCAGAACTAGCCCAGCCAAGTGGATAATTTTTATCTCATATCACCAATTATATTCATCTAAATAATTAAAACTATATCATTACTCAACGTTCTGAAGCATGGCTTTAGTGTATTTGATAATCAGGCAGCATTTGAATCCCGTTGATATATGCTAAGCATGTAGTCACATAACCCACCCAGCACAAACTATATAATATCTCCAAAAAGTCTATAAAAAAATGCAAGAAAATAAATTCTAAAGGTAATCAAGGTAGTATACTCAACAAGAATTGATAGTCAATCAAGATAGCAAAAAAAGTGTAAAAAGGTATCAAGATAGAAATGAACTATAGTAAGGAAAAAAATGGACAGACGACTAATATGTACCGAGAGTGTAATTGATAAGCGACTCTTTTTTTGTAATACCTTAATGTAAGATATGTAAGGAAAAGATCATAAGCACCACTATGCCAGAAGAGAGAATCAAACATGAAAACTTTTTGGTGTACTGAGGTTGTTCAACAAGGGACGGGAAGGATCAAAGAGCTCCATAGCAAAAAAAAACTTCAATTTTTTTTGCTAACACCAGAAAGCAACGATTTATGTAAGAATATGAGGGAAAATACAACTTGCAAAGCGAACTATCAATGCTAAAAGTTTCCTTGTTTCGAGGCAGGCATTGAGATACAACGAATCTCGGTATTATATACAGCACAGGCATCAAAACAAGTAACATGTAAATGGCTGAGAAAAAAAAAAGTCCACAGAAAAAATAACTTATATCCGAGTGGTTTTGTGTAACTTGTGTAAAAACCGTCACGTTGAACAAATAAGACAAAAGAAAAGTGCAGAAAAAAAAATGTGTTGAATAACTAAAGGCATGAGATGCACTTAAAAGTGATCCATTCCACAAAGCTATTCACCAAATTGAATGAAAACACAGGAGGCGAAAAGAAATGAAGATGTAGAAAGAAAAGATAGTAAAAACACAATAGAACGCCCAATCATTTTACTCCCCCGAAGAAAATCATACCACAGCATAAAAATAAATAAAGATAAAATAGGTAACAGTGAGAATGATAGCCAACCCCATAAACAGCTAGAAGCTGAAGTATTTTCCCAGTATAATTTTTTTTCGAAATAGTTAGAAAAAAGAAGACGAACGCGATCAAAGGTTAATAGAAAAGTGAAGAATCGAATGGAAATGGAAAGAAAAAAGAGAATAAAACGTCGGTATCCGCAGTCTATCGGGACGCCGTAGTCCAGTGAATCATGAAAACCAAAAAATGAAATCCAAGTTAACGCCAAAAAAACAAGTGCTTAAAACAAAAAAACGAATAATATAATGGTGACGTTTGAACAGAAATAAACGGGCAAGAACAAAAACTATAAGATGAACAGGAAATAATGTGATAGCGAAACAGGTGGTCGTAGCAGAATATTGATGCGTGAGGAATGACGCTCTGATTTGATTCAGAGTCGTGGAAAAGTAAAAACGAGGTAAACAAAAATAAAAGTCAAAAGGGGGCCGCGCACGTCACGTAAAAATTCCGTGGGTATCAGGTAGTATGTGATGCTCGCCCTATGATAATGCCGATAAACAAAGGGAAGTTTGAACAAAATATGATGAAAATATGATGACCAGGTGGCCAAAAGAATAATAGAAACAAAAGAAAAAAAAAAAGAAAAGTGGTAAAATAATCTCTCATCAGTGCGGACAGACTCTAATTTAGCCGACAACAGCCTGAGTATAACCGTGGTGGGGAGCAGCACAAAAGTAGTTTTTGGACATATGCACGCCGCTTGCGCAGCAACTGCAGTCGAGCGATGAGGGCTCCCATGGGCTATAAGCATATGAGTTGGCGTACGCGTTTGGTCGGCTGTTGTTGTAGTAGGCGTTGGACATTTGATTGCCATGTTGGTACTGCTGATACTGGATTTTTTGACCGAACCAATCGTTGTAGCCTTGGTTTATAGAAGCCGACGCGATATGATGCTCTGGAGTAGCATATCCAGAATCCGGAGGAGTAATGGGCTGTTGCTGGTAGCGTTGAGGCCATTCGTATCCCATGTCGGGCTTGTTGCCATAACACATCTCGAAAGATCCGCGGCTGCTGGAGTAGGCAGACAGCGGCGAGGTGACGCTCTGGAGATGATGGGATGGGAAAGCGGTTTGAATGGCAGGAAGGTCTGACAGCTTGCGCTGGATGGCCATGACGCGCTCGGCAGCACGAACCTCCTCCTCGGCACTCTTGCGAGATGCCAGCCAGTTACGCCAATCGGAGAGCCAGGCTTGATAGTCCTTGGTCTTGTCGAGATTGACGTATAGCTGCCATTGGCAAGCAGCTAGCCACTCGAACTCAAGGCTGTTCAATTCAGCGACGGGAATAGAGGTAACCTCTGACCAGGAGCGGTTCTGGAAGGTGTTGTCGTCAAGAAACTTGCTAGCCAGCAGCAGAGAAACAGTCAAGTAGCGCCAAACTTCACCCTCACTGGCCTTGTAGGGGCCGTGGATTTGAGGGTTGGCCTTGATAGTGTTAATCCGCTTAGCCAGGTAGTTCATGCCCAGCAAAATTGTGGTGCTAGGCAGACGAGTAGACGTAAGAATCTGAGTGACGAATTTACGGAACCGGTCCGAGACGGTCGAGTCGGGCATAACGACACGGACAGCCATTTCAGCGACATAGTCGGTCATGTGCTCAACCTCGTAGTCGAGGACAGCGCAGACACCTCCAGGCATGATGGGCGGTTGGTAGGTGAGAGTGGCGAAAGGTGATGTTCAAGTGGTGTCTAGTCAAGATGTTTAGACGATGTTGTCTAATTGTACGGATTAAAGAGAATGATTGAACGTAGAGGCTCGAAAACGGAACAATATGCTTGAACAGACGGTGGTGAAGCTACTTCCGCTTGAAGCTTTTATACAGCCATGAAACTGAGGTGTTGGTACTAGAGTAGACTAGATCGAGATGGAGCGGTCGAATCTTCTCGCGAAGATTATCAATATCAGAGAGATGTAATGATGATGTACAGAGCAATATCGAATGTTGTCGTAGAAGTAGATGGTTCAAAAGGAGTATGAATCGATCGATCTGGCTTAAATACAAATAGATATTCTCAGCCGATACAACTAAAAGCCAGCTTCATTTACGTTAGCATTGGAGTGTTCACGGCTAAAGATGAAATAAACGCCGAACAAGTGGGTAAGCATACCAATCAAGTGATGCAGTACAGCCAATTAAGGTGATGCAAAAGATGAAGTTTAATCAATATAACGACGAGCGTGATAAGTCGATATATATCGAAGAACGTACGTCGTCGAAGTAGAGTGGTAGATTAGGGCTGATTTGACGGAGGTCGTTCGAAAAACGCGTGCGAAAGTGAAAACACTGGCTGTAAGAAAGAATAGAAGCCGGCAAACCTTTGCAACAGGCGAATCACGACTTGGTTTATCGAAGTTGGCTTGGGTGCGACACGTCGATTTTACTATAACTTGTACAGATAAATCAAGGCAGTGAAGCTGTTCGATGATGTGTTGTTGACAGTAACGACGACAAGGCTGGAGGTAGCAGATTCACGGTCTAGGCGTAGAATCCAATATTTCAAGCTAGCTATCCAGAGATGACTTGTCTAGAAGGAAAACGACATGAACTTCGGTTTCCTATTCGATACAGTACGAAGGAAAGAAGAAAAAAGAAAGAACAAAGGAACGTAGAACACAAAGCGTCAAGTGAGAAAAAGAAGAAAAAAAGAGAAGGGAAAAGAAAGAAAAGAAAATCTCGCGAAAGGTATTGAATAACAAGCTGTAGAGGGCTTAGTTATTCTTGAATGTTTCTTCTGCTACGAGAGAAATTGAGTGACGGAGGATTTGATGCACACACAAAACCCATGGAAAAGCCAGAAATGCAAGACTCAAATGAGGTGCGAGGCTCCGAAGGTTATTGTCGAGGAAAGGTGGTGCCTCGGCTGTGATCTTCGATATTCTCGTGGGGGGGGGAGAATAAAAAAAAGTAAGAGAGAGTTTGTGGCTGGAGAATGGGAGAGAAGGTAAAGAAAAAGGAAGAAGAGAATAAAAATGTCGAGAAAGAACAAAAAGGAAGACGTCTCAGGGAATAATGATAATAAAAGCCAAAATATGAAAGAATGGGAGGCCAGGCAGCGCTGTAGGAAGAGAGAGAAAGAGAACAGTCAATGGACCGATAAAGGGTAAACTAATAATATTATGTGTAGCAAGATGTCTAGCTGTAGAGTCAAGGAAAAATTAATACACAGAGGCAATCAGGAAAACAGCATGTTTTAGTGCTATTGTTTAATTACATTTATTGTTTATTTTATTTGATTCCTGCGGGTTTTTCTGTTATATATTTTATTTCTTTCTGTTTTTCCTCTTTCTCGCTCAGTTCCATTTTATACTTGTATACATACTATCTTTTCCCGTATGTACATATTTCCTTGGTCAAATCTGGCTTCACCAAAGACGCATGGCCCAGTGGTCGCCAGATGCCAGTCACCTTTTTGCGTATTTTTGTACTCTGTTTGTACGTATTTGGCAGAAAGGAGAAAGCGACCAGCGGCCATCAGCGACTGGCCACCATAAACAAGAGAGAAGAAAAGCGAGAAAATGGACTTTACCTGGTCCGGGGCCTCGCCTGGCCTGGCCTGACCTGACCAGCCAAGTTGACCAGGGGCGACAAAGCGCACATACATTGCATCCGTCTGCTCCTCATCCACCTTTCCATATCTTGGTGTACTTCTCCAGAGGTGCCAAATTTCGGTGCTCTGTGACCTGCAATTAGCTGTACTTGTATTCGTAGCCAATAAATCCGCACGCTATTAATCGATGAACTCCCTGTCGGATTACCCTAGTTCCATAGCCTGTACGCAGTAACAGTACATCTACAGCAGTATCAACAGCATCAATACGTAGAGATGTCTCTGTGGATGACTGACTCTAAACACGGCAATGCAATGCAATGCTGCTCTGGATTCTGCTTGCTGCCTTCTGGTAATTGTTTGTTTATGTGTGTACAGTGCGGTGTTGTGGTTTTGTTGTTGTTTCCCTTATCTTTATTGTTTTATGTGCTGTGCGTTGTTGTGCCTTCCGTCTGGTTCCTTTTGCCCATTCATCAAGACTTTACTACTAGCTTACAGCCTATGCAACAGCCTATGCAGATAAGCACAACTACATAATGTACATATATATGTATATACAGATATTATTTCTTCTGTTGTGCTCGTGCAGCCGTAAAGGCCGAGATGTGATGCAGAGCACCAAAACTGTGGGTCCGTCGTGGAGAACGAGATGAGGCCGGAGTAGCAAGAAATACAAGAGAGAAAAAAAATTGAAAATCAAAGAAGTGTCATCCAAGAATCCATAATCCAGAAAGTATTGTAGTGTGACCCTATCCTAAACGAGGCGGCTCTCGTTCTCTTCTTTTCCTCTTTTTGGTTTTTTTTTTTCTTTCTTTTTTTTTTTTTCTTACGGGATGAGCGGTGGACACGAGGTTCCAGTGCACTAGTTTCTCCAGACTTTTTTATTGCTCAGCTCCTGTAGGTCGTCCAATCTTGGTGGTCAACAAAAAACTATTTGGCTACTGGTCAAATGCTAAACTATGCTAAACTAGCGCTGTAGCTACAAGTGGTTAGTAAAGGGTTCTACCAGTACGTGTTGTACCTATTCAAGTGCGAAAAAAAAAAATTGAAGGAAAAAAATGAAGAAAGCTAGCGGCCGACCTAGTCTTGTGCTGCACTATTATTGGGTTCTTTTTAGGAGTCAAAAAGTATACGAGCAGGAAAAATCACTACAACGCTTTACTTTGTTTGTACATATTTAGTAGGGCCCAAGACCTATCTTGTATATATGTACATATATATTATCCACTAATATTAGGGCTATTTCACGCAGAAAATGGAGAATGAGAAACACACTAAGTAACAAGCAATTGCGCAGCACCTGAGATATGTACTTTACATCTCAGTAGAATCCAGCCACCTAGCGCCTAGCATAGCCATCCACTAATTCTTGGACACTTAGTACGCCGTAACCTCAGCTGCACAACAGAACGATTAGCGATTCACCTCGTTCTAGAAGAGTACAGCATCTACACATATACATACAGATACTTTTTTTTTTTTCATTCAATTTTATTAAGGTGGAAATGGAGCTCTAATAGCTATGTAGCACCNNAGCACCTCGGTATCCTAAGATACACAGCCCTGAACTAATACTAGTATACAATGTAAGGTGAAGATACTTAAATTCATGTATAAACATAATCAGCTCTGTCGATTTATTGAAACAAATAACCAACACAGACATCATTCCCATTTTGATACCCAATTTCAATCATGAGTCGACCAACTTCTTGTTGGGGCAAAAATTATTTTCGAAGCAGATGGGAAATCGAGAGACAAAAATTTGAAGCTGTACTTGATTAAGTTTTGGTGGCCAAAAAGTACGTGTATACATACATCCATTTTGCGTACATATACATTTAGTATACCAAGTACGACTACATACAGATAAGTTCTTCAAATTTATCCGCTTATTCCGTAGCCTCTTTCGGGGGAGAGAGACTTGCTAAAGTGAACTATTTAATTCCTTCATTTCTTCTACTTTAGTATTCTGTCAGTGTGTATTTGCCTAATCCCCCCCCCCCCCCCCNNCCCAGGGCCCCCGATATATACAACCGAGTGCTGACTTGTTAAGTACCGTTCCCGTATATTGACTGCGGAAATAAAGGGAAAGTGTACATGAACGTGCATGTCACTCAAGTAACTACTTACGAATTATCAAAGACAAGGTTAAAGAGATAATTTGAGAGTAAGCCTGTAATTATGACAATTCCGTTGCAACAAGACACACCTTCGCCTCTTCGCTTGATTGTGGCAGTGACTTTATGAACTTTTCCAACACCCTCCCCTTCACATCCATTGAAATGGGTGGATGACCTGGATGAATTTGTTCTTTGTTCTTTTTGTCTTTTTCCCTTCTACACGTGATCTAATTAACATGTATCTTATCACCCAAAAGTATTATCATTACTTTTGTGATGACAACAAAGGGTACAAAGGGTCCGCAACCCTTACGAATGGCGAAACAACAATCATTACTTTCTTATGCCTCTCACACATATCAACCCCGCGTAGACCTTATTTTCTCCAGCTCATGAAGTTTTGCTTGCGTTTGATGATGAATTTACGTTTCTGCTTGCGGCGCTCAAGTTCCTGAAGACTAAAAATGAAAATACGAGATGATGCCGTGTTTTAGTTAGCACCCTTTTCAACCCTAAAACGATCCTCTTGAAAGATGTTGAACATGTTCTTTTTGAGTTAGTGCTGGAGGAAACTGATAGCGTCATATGGGGGGCCCTAGAATAGTTGTAAAAGTATCAATCATGATGAACCCAAGTATGAATAAAAAAAGAAATTCTATTAACCATCGTTTCTGAACCGGAGGTTCGGCTTCACTGAATAGCAAGATTTGGGAACCCATCCTTCAACCCATCATATCTTTTATCGGGTTTTTTTCCCTTTTTTTTCTGATAAATATTTTTGTCGCGCTTCTTTTCTCCCCAAAGTTGGTATAGAGTGTAACAGTTACAAGGAGATACCCACGTCAACTATGATGGAGTTTTATCCCAAAAGAATTGAAGCCTAAGGCCAAATAACTAAACCAATCCAACATACATGTACACAACTAAGAAAAAAAACAAGGGATGACAGAAAAAAAGAAATATGATGGAAAACATGGTCGACTAACTATCAATCGTAGCCGAAATATTTTGATGTTTCATTTTCACGGAGTTCATTATCATTTTTATTCCAGCAAAATGAAGAATAACAACAAAATCTTTACTAGCATTTCCAGCTTTTTATTTTTTTTATAATTTATTTTTTTTAAATAAAATACGTAACAGGATATAAACAATATACATATATATGTACATACCTATGTATTACGATGTATCATATTGCATCTTTTTGGTCAATAAAAGTACCGAACAAGTACCCGCTAATCATCATCATCACTACAACGATAAAGCCACAGGTAGAGTCCATACAAATTATGACTACTTGATTTACCATGTAATTTCTATTACCTTGAACTGCTTACGCACAATGTATAGACGAATATATGGCCAACAAGTAGATATACATATTACTTTTTGTATGCATAGCTGTACAGTATACCAAACCAGAACCAGAAAAGGCACACCCCAGTTCCCAGTTGAACCCAAAGTCTATCACATGTATCTCTTTTTTCCCTTCTCTTTTTGGCTCGTCTCGGTCACGGCGGGTTCTTATGCCTTTTTTGAATGGTTCTCAGGAATATATCAAAATCGTGTTCTTTCTCAGCTGGTCGTGCAGCCTAAGCCCAATATAGTACTAAAGGCCAAAAAAAATACAAATACAAATACAGATATTAAAAGGGAAAGCTTTCTGATTATCATGTATATTCCCCTTATATTCTTCATATATGGGTTTCGAGAAAACAAATGATACACAATATACATGTACATACAGAGATAGGATTACTATGGGTTGATGAACTCAGCACACCATATACCCTAGGGCGGCCGAGATATAGCTTGGTCATTTCCATGAACCACTCTGCTGTCTTGGGTTTCAAGCCCAGAATAAGGTAGTAAGAAAATTCACTTACTTTCTTGTGCTTGGACGTTTCGCGTGAATAAAATGAGATGGCCGGTGAGATAATCATGGGCTCTTCAAAGTTGAAACTAGTAATATTCATTTGTGGGCTTCCAAATCTCAAGATTGGCTTGGTGATGCTAGTACACTAGCATTAATACATACATATTTTAGCGAATACTAGTTATTACTTTAGTTTATGCAATGCTTGCTGCTCACGAGAGTAAAGCCCCAGGATTCAGTTCCAGGGTATTGTTTTATGTTTTCTTTTCCTTGTTACCTTCATCTTTTTTTCATGAATTGAATATTTATGAATTTATTAGCTGTGGTAATTTGATTTCTGACTTCTGGAGTTTTAAATATACATGACTTTATTCCTTGCTTTTCACATCAATCTTGTTAAAACACGCACCCCATCTGTCTATCCCCTTTGTTTATCTTATTCCACCAGTAGAATTCTACAGTATAGTAGAATCTTGTTCCAGATATGAAAATATGTTGGTCCCCTTCAAGGAAGTAAGTATCGGTCACTTGCTTCTTTGGGTGTTTGTTTGCTTACTTTTTCTTTTTTTGCTACAACATGATTATTAGCTAACAGAATAAGAAACCCGTTACAATATAACTACCAAAATTAGAATTTATAACGAATAGTATGTATTGCAGGTTGTCCATCGCTCTTAAAACGGAAGGCCTCGTCAAAACTCAATAGATACACCAATCGAAAGTACGGAAATCAAGAGGTTGAAGATCGTATTTGTAAACGCATATCTTTTCAACAAACGATAGTAGCCTATCTTAAACAAACAAACATGTATAAAATCCTTGTCTCTTCATTCTGTGAAGCGTGATCTCTATATCTCACAGGCCAAAGACTGGCCTATGTTGTTTCCCGAAATAAGAAACATATAGAGGAGATACCAATTAGGCCAGGCTAGGCCCGACTTGGATCAGGGTTCAGGATATGGCATTTCCGGGTTAAGTACTATAGCATGTAGAGCCTTGTAATAAAAAGTCAGGAGTTATTAACCCTATAGGTTTGTGTTGATTGTTAATTGGTGCACAACTTTTGTGTCACAAGTTACATTTTAGCAGGACATACAAAGTGTTTTCTTTCAACATGAGTGTACGATTAGCCTAAATACAATCATCATACTTTCATCCTAACCATCAATTCCTTTGCCATTTCTATGCTAAGACACATCTAGTACTTTTTCTAAGACCAATCTTGTTGCTTATTAGCTATAATACCTTTTTCGGACAAGTGGGTGAAGCATATATGTATAAGCCTGCCTATCACCGCTATCACTACTAAATCAGGACATGTGACGTTTATACGATATATCTGTTCAAGGTCTTATGGAGCAACTGACTATATATACTTTCCAACCTTCTTGTTAACGAGAAATCCTAAGACGTGATGGCGGTACATACAATGCTAAATATCGCGTAGGAGCAATATCCTCTAATATAATTAGCCGTATAGCATTGTTCTCACTCGCTCATGAATGTACATCATATGTATACATATGTACATTTGAGGGAGCTTTTACATGCTGTTTTGTTCCTAGAACTAGACCTCAAGGGGACGCAAAATACCATCCCTGATGTAAATAATAGATATCCTATTGGAGTAACATGTACGTACCTGACGTATATCTCGTTTGTTGAAGTTTTTCTATAGTTTCAGGCCCCCTTATTTCATGTTCTATTTTTGCCATCGATGGCTAAAGTCATTTATTGAATCTGAATCATTTTACACTGAACCTTGTGAAGAATCGAAAGATGACCGCTTTTGTTGCCCAATGAACACGAAATACATATGATAATACTCGATTAGGATTAGAGCTACACATAGTTGTAAGACCATAGTGGAAAAAAAAATTACACTTATATGAGGTCAGACCCAATCAAAGTAAATAAAAACCATTACCAAAGAGTGACATGTTATTGATAGCCATATAATTGTATCTAACCTTTCCAATGGTTACTGACTTCTAAGATGGTGCTTGTAGGCTGAACTTTATGGGCTCTAGTAAGTATGTACATATGATGTGTTCTGTTAACGTGTCTGATATTGATACTCAATTATAGAACTCGGTGATGACTTGCATGGTGCACATGCATTATCACGAAGCTGGTATTGTTGTATAGATGTTCTAAGGATAGGGTTTATATGTAAAAGGGTTATAGAATACTATATTTTTTCATGTTGATAGATACGAAGTTGAAGTTACAGCTACAACACTTTCTCAATATTTTCGGACAAAAGGATTACCCTTGCATTCTAGAATGTTGACAAGAAAGATAATCTTTAGTTGTAGAGTGACATTTGTATCAAGTAAAATGCCAGTGGCTATACAGCTGGCTTTGAGAAGGCGGCCTTAACATGAATGATAGTGGCTAAATCTCGGCGGGTAAGCACATATTAACTTGCTAACCAAGAACGGGTTTATATGCACCTACCCATGTACGGATATAAAGTACAAATACTGATACTCAATGTAAGCCACCTTTTGTTTTTGCACGGCAACATATCAAAAAGCGAATGAGACGTTAGGACACGGATAGTATAGGCGCCGCGGTTTATGCTGCGGATATGTATGTACATATATGTATAATGCGTATTAAAATTCAAACAGGTATGATACGCTACTTCATGATGTGCGTGCTGTTAATAGTGGCAGAAAGTAGACCGCCTAGTGGAATTATGGAAATGATGGGAAAATATTGCTAGAAGAAATGGCCGGCGCTTGTTTGCCTCTTTTTCACCTCGATAGAATTGGCCCAAAAAGAATGCAACCAAATGTAGCAATGCAAAGTCGCAGCAACACATTTAATTTTTCAATTTTTTTTTTCTATAATTTACTGTTTATTGTCATAGAATATGGTACTAGCAGATTCATGTACTGGTAGGATATGGCATATAATAAGTGAATCTATATAGATAAACAAACACTAGTTAGTAGCAGTAACAAGCCACCAAAAGCTCAACTATGGTTGAAAACACACATAAACGAACTGACGGATGGCTGAAGGAAATGACTGTATAGGCTAGACCATCCGACAGGAGAAAGATGCATCGAGTTTAGTGGAGTCAAATCAAAGTAGCAAGAAAAAAGTGAAATCTGAGACATTTCCCTATAATTGTTTTTGTAGTGGTATATATGGAATGGAAAAAAGATACCTACGAATGTACTCGTAGTTACCTTTGTGAAGGATATCCCGAAACGAGAATGCCTGCCAAAGGGATGCCAAGGAGTTAGAAGAAAAAAGAATGGGAAGGTCGGCCAAATTCCCAGCCCTCAAGAGAAAAAAAAAAAGACAAGTAGAACGCCGACAACATGTGCATCCATAGCAGACTAAGATATTTTGGGATAATGCACAGCATTACCGTAGGTAAAGTTATATGAGATAGTGCTGATTGTATCTGCGTCATGGCGTCGTTGAGCCCGCCTCGATAGCTACTAGGACGAAAAATGACAAGCAACTACTACCGCTACTGTTAGGCCAAGAAGCTGAGGGCTCGGAGTCGATTTGGTTTGGTGGTGAGCTGAGCGTACTGTTTTTACCCTCTCTATCGAATTTTGAAAAATTTACCGTCATAGTGGCTCGGCTCACATATCAGGTCACCCGAATCAAAAGAGCTAGCCCATGCAAAAAAAAACAAATGAAAAAAAAAAAAGCGCCTGGAAGAGGGTGAGGCTTTGCTGGCTCGCATGAGCATAATTAGTTGTATTGGTGACCTGTTAACAGAGAATGGCCGAGTAACAATACGCTATATGTCCTACTTGTATATCAAATGGACCCCTAGCAAGGAACTCTCAAGTTCTAGGCCACCCACCAAGATTTCAGCACATATATTGTATGTGAATTACGTATCAGAAGCCAAGTCCTCTGTTAACATATCCATGCAAAGCTCCACGTACAACTCTATGTATATATGTATGTGCATATATGTACACATGTGCATGACCATGTATTGGGATACTGCTATGTTCACATGTTGCTTATACATCAGACAAACAGACGACCCTGTTTGTAGATTAACGAAGAAGAGGCTCTCTTTACTTATGTATGTATGATTTTTGAGACGGGTGAACTAGTTAGCTCAGGAATAGCTCACACCACAAGTGGGAAAATTTTTATTTTATTTTATTTTAAATTTTTTTTTTTTGGCTACGATTGGAAACATGAGAAAATCGCTCTCAAAAGAAAAGGGCCGGATGAGATTTGAAGGAGAACAAATGTGAAGGAAATGGACAGTAAAGAGGCTGGCTACGCCATTGACCCCGCTAGACGAAACAACCGCTTATATGTAATTGAAGAAGACGAAATTGAAGGATTTTCTTTGTCCCTTTCTATATGTATGCTGTTTCAATTTGCTAGATATGATCAGAGAGGAAGGGAACGCCGATCCTAGGTACCTCAGAGTCTCTCGGGACAACAAAGACGACATATGAGAGACATAAGAGGACATTAAAAAAACTAGACAAAATCGTGGAACTAGTTTTTAATTGAGTGTCGGTAAGTCAAGCAGACAGATGTGTGTGTCAAAAAAAAAACTCCGACTTTAGGATCAATGATGATGTGGAAGGGAGAAGAGATAGGGGGAAGAAACCAACATCTCGAGCAAGTGGTTATACATATATATATGGTGATAGACTATGATATAAAAGTGGTAAGATTCTAGATACATATATCAAGGCTGTGAAGGCACAGAAGATGGTGATGATACAACTACATGTAGCTACATATAACTGTACATAGTAGGTATAAGTGATAGTATCGATATATGTTAAATAAGATAAAAGTATACGTCTGAAATGGACGGTAGTGCTATTGGGCGGCTGGATGCATGATTCCACAGGCTTCTGGTATACAGATCTACTACAGCTATAACACTAAATAAGATATGGATAACTATACGTAAGAAGAAACATGCTACTGCTGAAACAAGCAAACAAACAGCCTCAGCAAGTAGACAAAGTCACACACCCAAGCCAAGTAGCAGAAAAACAAACGGACGTTAGTGGGGAGCCTTGTTAGTATCTAATAGAGCCAATGTGTTCAAGAGCCAATGAATATATATCAATTTTGGACTTTTACTATGTAAAAGTCCAAAATTGAACATTTCATAGACATACAGACATATATACATAATTGCAATGATTTGATGGCTATAGCTTCACAGCTTTCGATATTTAGTTGTCCATCCCATGCCATCCCCCCCCCCCCCC